>JALLAS010001028.1:0-10483 GCA_036939415.1 Detonula confervacea
GGCCGGGGGGGCGGAATGTATTGCCACGAAGGTGTCAGGGAAGGCGGCCAAGATATCAGCAACAATGATGTTGCGTTCAATGTCCTGTTCAAGATCCTGCTCCAATCGTGATGTCCCAATAGGTCCCAATCATGGCCGATTCTACAGTCCGTACCCTTATTTCTATGGAGTTAAGATTCAGGAACAAAAGAGTTTATTGCTATCTTCGCGTACACGTGACTCTAAATAAACTAGTGCAGAGCTTCAAGACAACAGAACAAATCTAACAGAAATCAACAAAAATCAACAAGACTGAAAATTAGTAGGAGTACTCCTAACGGCCATGGGAAATGGCGGGAAGCATGTGGCGGAAGGTTGGCGATAAAGATCCAACTACCTCTGAATAAGGAATTAGTACAATCTTATCGCCATCAAATCCAAAAAGCAATGCACGAGAATGCACGCACGGTACGGATAATAGCAATCAGACGCACGTACAGAGTGGACAACGGATAACGGCAAAGCCGACCTTTCTTTTTTATTTTATTCATTGTCCTCACTCTCTCGCCACCTCCTTCAAAACGATGATGAACGACGAGGGCGTCCTCTTGTTGTGGAACCGCAGACTTCATCTCCTGCTCCTCCTCACATCAGTCTTTGCAGGCGGAGTTTCTTCGGCGGCGGTGACTTCGGCATCTGCCGATGCAGTTTGCAGTGCCGATGATACAAGGCAGGAATGCTTGAACAATGACAGTGACATCGTCGACGGTAAATTCAACGAAATCGGCGCGGACGAAGACTGCATTGACGAGAACAGCCAGTGCCGATCATGGAGTCAAGATGGAGAATGCGAAAATAACCCAGGCTACAGTGAGTACGGTTCTGGATATGATACCATCTGCATTTTTTCTCCTTATCATTATCATACAGTCTCATTTTGCATTTGTGTATGATGTAATGATTGATACAATATCGCAGTGTTGAAGAATTGTCAAAGGAGCTGTAATGTTTGTGGAGCTGAATTAGAGTAAGCATTACACATGGCACTACATATTATATCCTTCCTATCATCGAACTATTTCGCATCTACTATTATCAACTGTGCCTTATGTTTCATTAATCAATTGTCATTTAACCAATGCATCTCAGTTCCAACGATGACTTTGGTGTGCCACAATTGATATCTGGAAGTCAAATTTATGCAGCTCCTACAAAATTGGTCTTATCAAAATCGGTGGAATATATGCAGCAAATCCTTGAGGATCCGAAGTACGAACATGTACATGACAAGTGCCACAACAATCATGCGAGTTGCTCTGAATGGGCCATTGGTGCAGGATGCGATAACAACTCAAAGTATAGTACGTGTATTGATTGCTCGACCATTTTTTACTGTACATTGACTATTGCAATTGCAATCTGCAAAAGGGCTAACACCATCGTATCATGATAATATGGTACCATGTTGTAATACAGTGAAAAAGGAATGTTGCCCAGCTTGCCAAAGCTGCGATTACGTCCTTGAAATTGAAGAAAAGTGCGGAGTAGATCCGGATGCGAAGGATGCAATAGAAATCGGAGGCATGGATGCATTATTCGAACGTATGGTACGAACGGCCGATAGCTCCAACTTGGAACCGAATGTGTTATCGAGACCAACCAAAACGCCCGAGTTGAACAAGGATGATACATACACAGCAACGCCTTCCTGCGGAGAAGATGCAACAAATCCTTGTGACGTACCGGATGGGCCGTGGGTAATCACTCTCGAAAACTTTGTTACGCCGGATGAAATTGAATCTCTTTTGAATTGGGGCGCTAAGATAGGTTACGAGAGATCACAAGCGGGGGATGCGGTGGTGGAAGCTCGTACATCTGCTCATGCATGGTGTGATGGTGAGTAGTAGTTTGCATCCATATTGCAGTTTATTTTGTCCATTGGAACTAGTTCGACATAACTAATGCTGGTTGCATTGTGGTACTATGGCATTCAGATGAATGCTTTAATGATCCAATTGTGACAACCGTTCGAGAGCGAATCGCCCATGTCACAGGCGTTCCAGAGAGTAATTTCGAATGTCTGCAACTGCTAAAGTACCTAGTTGGTCAATTCTACAAGCCACATATCGATTATATCGAGGTGCACGCAGAGCAATCGCATGGTCCGCGGCTATTAACATTCTTCATATACTTCAATTCCGTGGAGAAGGGAGGAGGGACTCGATTCCCTATACTGGATAATTTGACCGTCGAGCCTCGGCAAGGAAGGGCGCTGATTTGGCCTTCGGTGTTGGATGACGATCTTACTGCGGAAGATAAACGGACGGAGCACGAAGCATTGCCGGTGGAAAAAGGGGAAAAATATGCTGCGAATGCTTGGATTCATACTCGTGATTATCAAGGACCGTTTAAGGAAGGATGTCCTAGCTGAGTAAGTTTGTGGTTTTCGCTTGACATGAGTTCAATGGCAAAAGACACTCTTGAGTCATATTGTTGGTGGAGTTTGGCACAGGAAATCTCTTCATAGTAGCACTTACAAAGCCATCATCTCCTTAGGATAACTGGATACTTCTAAGCTCTTGCAATGGTTGGCTTTTTCTCAATCGTGGTCAGTCCTGCTTTCCTTTCTGCCATATTGTTGCATCTATTCTTTGCATTATTTGATGCAAAGGTGCTTGTGGAGTATTTGGATGGGGTTGAGCTACATTGCATATCCCATCAACCATTTCAAGAATGATTTCATTGCTGTCAAACTTAGCGATGCTTGACGCAAGCAGCTGTGATTTCTTTTTCATTGATTCATTGTTGATAGCATCACGCACAGTCTCGTGAAGACCTTCCATCTGAGGCTTAGCTTTGACAGCGACACCAGCCTCAACAGCCCGCTCAGCATTGTACCATTGGTCACACCCAGCAGGGTAAGCTACAAATGGTACACCTCCATAAACAGCCTCGGTGTATCCTCCAAATCCCATGTGAGACACAAAGATATCAACTTTGACATTGCTGCTCATGAGAAGGCTCTCTTGAGGAACATCATCATCTATGCGAAACAACCCGTGATTGTACTCATGGAACCCATCGCCTACCTCGGTGGGTTTGGAGCCCAATATTTCATCGAAAACATGCCTTAGGCGTTCTTGTGACCCTTTTGAAAGTGAGAGTAGAAGGCGATATTTCGTATTCGTCAACGAAATCGCCAATTTTGCCAGGTTGGACGTCTCCTCCACCGATAACTGAGTCCCAGTGCCAAAACTAGCATACACAGTATTGCCAACCTCGGCGGCTCTCTCCAACCATTCGTCCAATCGACCCAAATCAGACTTGCTTTCATCGACAAACGATCGAATTGCCCCGACCACAGTCACATTCTCGGCAATGCAATCTCCATCTACGATAAATGGCTTCATGCCCCCAAGGCTGAGCACCGGATAATTCATCCAATAATACCTCGCGGCATCGTGTGCCGGCGGCAAATTGCGGCTAGCCCTTCGTTCATCGCACCGTTTCGAAGCAATTTTCCAGGCCCGTTCGGCGTGGTATGCGCATAGCCACATCCAAAACATTTGCATCACGTACGGCATGAGTCCATCCAGGTAGAAGCACGACTTTCGAAAGATCTCGTTTGGAGACGAATATGTGGCGACGTGAGGAAGCGCCACGATCGATCGCGGCATGTTTCGTAGACCTTTACGCACGAAGCCCGGATTGTACGGCAGAGAAGAGAAGATAATGCAACGAGGTAGCAATGCTTCGTTATTGCCGGTTTGTTCTAGTCGGAGCGACTCGATGGCATCGCAGACATTGCCCGCTGCCGTGTGAATGGCAATGACGAGATCGTAGTTCGGAAGAATTTGTTTGACATTGTCGTATGTGCCGATTTGATCATCCGTCATTCGTTCGAAATCGTTTGCCATTCCGTATGGGTTGTAATTGTTGCGATTGAATATTGTATTGGAGATTATTTTCAGCGGTGAATAGTCCATGGGGTTTATCGCCCGACGTACGTTTCCGTGTACGACTGTTGATACGTCGCCAATTGACATGCATCCAAACTTGTTGCTCTGTTTGTTGGTAGTTGATTTATGATACCTCTTTGTTTCGGCTTGGAGTCTTGACAATGCAGAGCCATTGGGACCGGCCAAGGTCACATCATGACATTTTGCCAAAACGATGGCCAGCTTGACGCAGGCGTAGGGATGAGAGGGTAAATCGCCGGTAACAATCAAGATTTTCCTGGAAATGGCGGGTGTTGATGTTGGTGCAGATACTATCGCCATTATTGAGGCAGGTTTGAGGGAGGTGGGAAGCGAGCCTGATGTGCAGTTTGAATTGTTTCAGATCTTTGAAATTGACTGCATTGTAACAGTAACAATAGTATTCATATTATGCCGTCTGCGGCTCCTTCAATAGTACATTTCGCCGTTGGCGTCTTCCCCACACACTTCTCAGTGGTCTGTCGGTTTAGCACGAGAAGAGACTCATCAACCGCAAGTGCCCGTGCTGTCCACGATTGAGCCTGCTCTGGAGTTACCTACTCTAGTTCTAGTTGGAAACGGAAATAAGAAATAAATGGATTCCAATAAGATCCAGATTTATGTATGTGGATCTGTGGTCGCAGAATCTTGACAACGGAATCTGAATTTCACTGCTATAAAAAGATCGTATTATTCCTACGTATAATTAAAGTACGTATCCATGAGGACAGATTCCTTCTGATCAGGCTCTGACCTTCCGTGCATTCCCTGAAGCTCACAACGACAAGTTGTTGCAACAGGTTGCAACAATCAAGCTAGATATCTATCTACTCCTAGCAAGCTCGCCTCTCACTCGTATCTCAGTAAATGACACAAACGAAACAACAACAGCTAGCAGGCTAGGCGGGCGCAGGAGAAGGAACAGACTACGGTACCCTGCGCTGCTGTAACTGAAAATCAACGACCACAATCTATCACGTGTGCAGCATGCGTAGCGTCCTACTTATTCGCACTCAAACTTTCTTGGGAGTTTCAGGCTGAAGCACCTGCCAGGCAGTGACGGTGCGCTCATAATATTATTGGTTGGCGGAAGCATCAGCGGAAGCGAGAACAAAAGTTTCAGTTGGTGCAAACTCCGATATTATCCCGAGCGCGCACCTTTAAACTCCGTACACACCTACCTCGGGTTTGCTTCGAGTTCGGTTGTCGGGGCGTCAAGCTCGAGCAGCGCCCATGAAGATGATGATGTTTCAGCGCCTGCCATCGCCAATCATTATCATCTCCGTAGCTTCGTGGTATGCAGGCTGCGGCGCTTTCGGATTCGGTCCATCCCGCAGAATAGCAACAACAACGCTGCCACCAACAACAACTCTACAACTACAACCACAACCGCAACCTCGGCCCTCTAGAGCATTGCATAATATTGCAATATCGACGGACCATCACGAGCAGCAGGGCCCTTCTCCGGAGACTACTTCTTCTTCGGACGAGCAAAGCCCGTCGCTCTTTGCTCCGCTCGACATTAACATTAGCCTCGAATCGTGCGCTTCCTCCGGGATAGAATGCGGCTCCGACCTACCTCGTATTTTGGACGCCGTTTCGTCCGCATGCGAAGGGCACGGCATCCCTTGCAACCTCCTGGACGACGACGATGCTCGACGCGACGACGACGAAATAATGCCCTTTCGCTCTTCGGGATTCGCGACGGGAGCTTTGGGACGCGTTCTGCTCCTGCGGGTCGGTGGCATGAAATCGGATGATGCTTTCGACATTGACGAGCACGATGGCGTGAAGCGTTTCCGAATGGAATGCTCGAAACGAATCAATGCCATCCTGCACGGGGATGACGACAATGACGATGGAATTTCGAACGATCAACCGATTCTGTTAGCCTTCCTGTCGGAAGGCGACGGCGCTACGATAGGTGACATAATTGAAAGGGAGATATTGGACCACAGACTGAGGGATGAAATGAATGATGTCTGCTCGGTGGAGGATGGCAGTTGCTTCGTTCATCCGTACCAGATGTACATATATTCGTTCCCTTCTTCCCATATTGAAATTGATGGAGCCGTGGTAGAGAAATTGGTTGCGGATGAGTCTCATGATCGCGATGATGGTGGAGAACAACATCAGGAACAGCATTATTTTGACACTCGCTCGATTCTTGTCTTGGACAAAATATTGGTCGATGCGAGCCTTAGAAAGAGATTGCTGAACGTTGCAAAAGGGCTTCCGGAGGAAGAAGAAGAAGAAGATCGTGACGACGAATGGGACGACGTTAAAAACGGCCCTGATCCAAAGCGATGGGTGCGCAATACCGAGGAAACCCGTTGGGGGCTGAACGATGAGGCTACGAAGAACATTTGCCACAACGAGCACCCCGCCATTGCAGAATTCGAATCGAAACTGGTGGAATTATTTCCGGATTTTATCGTTTCGCGCATCTCTACTGCTGTTTTGGGACGGGGCGTGCCGCCCTTGACTGCCAATGCATCTACGAGCGGAGATGAATTCGATTATCATATTGATGCTGATCCTCTCTGCATGCCTCCGTCGCCATGGGTAGACATCTACGGAAGGTATCCAAATCGAAGTGCGGGAAAGCCGCGTTTTGTATCTTGCATTTTATACCTGAATGACAAATGGGATGCAGACAAGTGGGGCGCTCCAATTCAATTTCTAGATCCGCCAACACAAGAAACATATGACGTGTTTCCAAAGCCGGGGAGGTGCGTCATCATGGATCAAGATGTTACTTATAGAGATGTGGCTCCGAACGCCGAGGCAGGGAAGCAGCCTCTGTATACGTTGGTGTGGAAGCTAGTTCTTCATCCCACGGAGGAGGGGCAGGATATGGATTTGTCTTGCGGGAGGCAAAACTTATGGCCAGAACCGATAGTTATTGGTAGTGCCAATAGATGACAATATGATAAATCATTTATAATATGATTTCCTAATCTGATCAGAAGACTCTGGCATATTGGCTCTGTTGTGACGACCTTTAGTATACAATTTAGCTAGATATACAAATCAGGAGGGGCTGTTGGCAAGACTGGGCAAGGGTTGAGTACATACAGCTAAGTCTGGTCAAGGCGTTGTGTGTTGTGGGTTTTGCCTAGGCTTGGAACCTGGAGGAGGGTTGGGTATAAATTGACAAGAAGATTTTGGCCGGCCACACTCTGACCACTGAGTTAAAAGTGCAATGTTGTGCACGAGATGGGGGTCGAACCCACGACCATGGGCTTGCCAACAACGAGAATAGCCAACAACGCCATCTGCGCAGCACTTACCCATGATTATTGCTATTACAACAATTCTGTCCCTGCTTTAGTTACTAGTGCTGGCTGAGGCTCTTACTCGGGTATGGGCCCAGGTCCTGGCTCAGGTTCTGGTGCAAGCCTCTTTCTTGCTTGGGTTCGGGCTCAAAATAGGCTCGAATGTGGGTTTGAGCTCGGAGTTGAGCTCTGGCTCACGCTTGGCTGTGGGCTTGGAGGCCGCTCGGATATGAGCTTGAAGTATCAGAGTTCTGGCTCGTGCCCAAATAGTGCAGTGGATTCAGCGCAGTGGCGGCACGTTCTAGGTAAAACGCTCATGTAAAAAGCTGATGTAAAATGAGTCTCATGTTGTATGGATGATGTTTGTCACAAGGTGATGGCGAACAGGATTGCGTCCAGAGTTGCAACATCTAATAATAGCATCATAGCAGGGCCAATTTGCAAGCCCATTCTGCATCTTTTCACTTAACGTTGTTTTGCTTCCCAAGCCTTAGACTAAGTCTACGCACTACTGATGCTTTGCTATCCATATTATGAAACAATGACCAACAGTAATGTACCATTGTACTGCTTTCACGATTGTGTCCTCACTTAAGTTAGATGGGGTGGGTGCTAGTAATATCGAATCAGTCGATTGTCCCTCGAAAGCATAACTTGAGGTCCAGAGGCAGAGTTGGCAACAAGGATAGAAAGATTACAAAGAGAAAAAATATGTAGACAATGGAATAAGTACGAGGGGCAGTAACATAAAAGTACAGAATATTGTTATTAGTTTCATTCTTGTTACCCCTATCTTAGCGTGCCGATGTGGATACTTGTTCTCTTTCAAAACAAAAATTCAACCAATTCCCAACCCAGCCAATGGATCAAGACCCCCCTAAACATATTTACTAGTTGTCTAATATTTACCCATTATATCTCATTCAGGTGCACGAGACAATGCTTACTTCTTCCTGGTAATAACCACGTAGGTTAACCTCAAAAGGGCATCTCTCGCTTCACTTTGGGGAATGCGCAACAAAGCGTCCGCTGCTCTCTGCGCATGAAACTCCGCCAACGTCTTCGCCTTATTCATTGCAGTCTTGCTCTTGTAAAGTGCCTCCAAAGCCGTCTGCTTATCGCCCTCCTTCTTAAATCTTCTCTTGATTAAGGGTTGGAGGTGGGGAAACTCTTGTGCGGCGTACAGGATCGGCGCCGTGGATAGGCCCAGGGACATGTCCGCCAGAGCGGGTTTGCCGAGGATGTCGGCGGCCGCGGTGAAGTCGAGGATGTCGTCTTGGATTTGGAAGGCAAGTCCCATGTGGAAACCGAATTCTTCGCAGGCCGTGGCTACCGTGGAGCCGTAGGCGTGTCCGCCGAGGAGGGCGGTCGATCGGCAGGCGTAGCAGATGAGGGAGGCGGTCTTGTAGTACGATTTTCTGAGGTAGGATTCCATTTTGAGGAGTTCGTCGGGTGATGACTTCAGTTGCATGATCTCTCCAGCTACCAGAGACTCGAGTGCTGTGGCCATGATTTGGACGACGGCAGTGTTCTCAAGACGTGCAAGAAGGACAGACGCTCTGGCAAGGAGGTAGTCGCCAGCAAGGACAGCCACTTTGTTCGAGTACAACTTGTGCACTGACTCTCCCCCTCTCCTGGTATCGGCCTCATCAAGAACATCATCATGGATGAGAGACGCCACATGAATCATTTCCACAATCTGTCCTAGCTGTCCCTGCTTTCTGAACACGTCCGATCCCTCGTGATTCTGCACCGTCACAACTCCCCCCTCCACATCCACCTTGGACGCGCCGCTATCCTGCCAGTTCTGCCCGGTCATGGTCTCCGGCTCGCAACCCGCCACGGCCTTGGACATGAGCTGAATGATGACGGGCCGGGTCCTCTTCCCGTGCCTCTTCTCGAAGAAATGCTTCGCCGCCATCGACAGCACGGGCTGATCCGTGGACACCAATTCCTTAATGGAATCCGAGAACGGCTGAAGCTCCTTCTCCACCATCTTGAACGGATCCGGCAGGGTTTCGATTTTCTTATTGCCGCCGAGGCCTTTGTAGTCCGACAGCTTCATGTCCCACAGCGTGTCGGGAATTCCGACTTTGAGGGCGTCCCCGTCTCGAAGCTCGTTGCCCGCCGCGGTCTGGGGAACTATTCCTCCCTCGTCCTCCGGGAGCATCTGGAACAAATTAAAACTGGGCGTCAATTTCATGGTCGTCGTCGAATGACTCAACGCTTCGGATTTTGCGGATACGACGACGGGAGCCGGATCGGAAACGGGCGCGCTTTCGTTGCCGGAGGAGGTGGCGGCCGCCAGCTTCTCTTTCTGCAGGTAGTTCATCTGCAGGAGGCTATTTTGAGACTGGACGGGTACCGTGATCCGCGACGAGCATTGTCGCGGGGCGAATGCGTGGGTGGATGTGGGGTTGAGCATGGCCATGGCGGCGATCATTGATACCGCCGTGGCGTATTTGCCTGATGTCATCATTGTGATATATATATGGTTGTATTTATTGAATTTGATATTTGATCGCCGACTAGTGGTGATCAATGTTGTGGTTGTCGTGAGGATTAATGGATGACGTTTGTGTGGAAGCGAACTGCGATATTTGTTTTTGAGAGATTGTGCTGTCAATTCCTGGATTCCGAACAGGTATAATTGAAAGAGCAAAGGTATTGGTTGAGCAGTAGTAATTTAATAGGTTCAATAACGTTTGAAGATGAAATAATGGTCTCTATTGGTGCAGAAAAGATGAGGAACACTTGCCTCATAATCATCGTTGCTGCGAATGCTCTGCTAGCTAGCTGCGTGCTCTCTGAATGATTTCGATCCGATGCTCGCTGACGACGATGAGTTGTGGTGCACGAAGAGTTGTGTTGTTCATCGATCGCGTGTCGATGTGGCGTCAAGAAATCTGGGAGACAACTCTGCTCTCTCTCGATTTCGGATTTCAGCGATGCCACGTACGCCACGCACGTACGGTCACCTACGTACGCGCGGATATAGTTTCATCGCTGATAACCGAATTGGAAGTTCCCGCCATAATGAATAACTAAATTTGCCGCCAACAACCGACGGACAACGACGAGGAGGACAGCTGCTTTCTTTGCTGATTCATTGATTTGCCATGAGTACCGTAATTATCGGTGATTGCATAAAGGGTACGAATGACCCCCTGGATCCCCCTACGACATTAAGCCCCTTTTCGCGATCCCCTTACGAAACACAAAATGACCACTAGCTAGCTTACGTTAGTA
>JALLAS010001029.1:0-10481 GCA_036939415.1 Detonula confervacea
GAAGGTGGGATTCTCAACAAAAGGAGGCATCCTCCTTCGGCGAGGAGCGGCCGTTATCGGCCGTTGCGAATAAATACGAATATGGCGCGAGCTCTTTTTTTGGGAGCTCGTATTTCGAAAAATAAGGGGTATCTACAGTAGCTAGCTATTTTTTTCCAGTGCCCCCCCCTACCCCAACATCAGCGCTCTCAACAAAAAGGGGAAGAAGCACATCCAGAGGGTCGTGGGGAGTTTACTATATTATGGCAGATCAGTAGATTTAACCACCCTCTATGCACTGAGCGCAATAGCGGGTCAACAAGAAAATCCAACAGAAGAAACAGAAAGGAGAGTAAAGCAATTCTTTGACACCAAGTCTACTCACATAAAAGTCAAGATATGATATTATGCATTGGATATGATATTGAATGTCCACTCCGATGCATCATATTTGACAGCCCTCAAAGAACGGAGCCGTGCAGGAGGCCATTTTTTCATGGGCTCCCTGCCCAAGCACGATGAGCCCGTCGGCCTCAACAGCGCAATTCTGACACTGTGCACCATATTGAAGTGCGTCGCCACATCCGCTGCTGAGGTAGAACTCAGGCGCAATTTTTGAATCCGTAGGAGGCCACAATCATGGCCTTGACCCTAGTCGAACTCAGCCATCCCCAACCTGCCATACCCATCCATGCTGACAACACCATCGCGGTGGGTATTGTCAACAACACTGTGAAGAGACAACGCTCTCGTGCAATGGAGATGAGATATTTTTGGCTATTGGACCAATAATTGCAATGACGCTTCTCTGTGCAGTATCACCCAGGTCAGGAGAACCTAATTGACTACCAGACCAAACACCACTTATGTCATCACCATGTGAAGGCTAGATTGTTTTACCTGCACTCACACAATTCACCTTATTTTTTGCCTCGTGTAGCGCGACCAAGTGCCCGGCGAGGGTGTGTTGGGTGGCTTGGGGATTCCTACGTAAGTAGGCAGTCCTTACCTACTATTTCCTGCCACTTCCGTGCCCCAGTCGCGCGAGCGGGCTGAGTCCCGCACACCGGCCAACGGCTTCTTAAAAGCCATATACCAGAAACAGACATGACCTGGCATGCGTGCGAAGTGAGATACACTTCGCCAAGCGCCGCCAAACCTTCCCTCCGACAGAATAGCTGCCTCTTTAGCATAGCCCATATTTTTATGTAGTTCAAGTTTAAGCAGCACTTTCACACTCTAATTTGTAGTCTCTCAATAGAACCTCGATACAAGGGCAATACCACCCTCTTGGCAATGAACCCTGTCCCTTCAACTCACCACAAGGGCCTCGTCATCAGATGGGTTTTCATCCCAAGTCAAGCATTTTGGCCCACATGACAGATTTTCTATGTAGCTCGTACGTGCGCCTAACTTATTTACTCAATATAACACGAACTACTAAAAGTAGATAAATATTTCACAAACATCCAAGAAACTGTTCGGGCAAGTTGGGGTGGATATTTTTACTTAATTTTCAAGGAACTTCAACCATATTTTACACCCATTCACCTTATTTTGTATCCAAAGGAATGAGTGGTCACACTTCATTTTCAACCCAGCACGTACCCAAATCCAAAACTAAAACCAAAACCAAAACCAAAATTAAAACACCAACAATATTGTAATCAGAATGGTTCAGATGTCGTGGTAGCATTCCGCCGGCAGTGATTCTTCTGGCTTCCTTCATCCTCCCCTTGCGGCCCGCATCTTTTGTTGCTTGTGTTCAGGTTATTGCAATTGATTTATTTGCACTACCAAGCTAAAGAGTATATATTAGGGGTAATACGTTTATTGTGAATGAGATATTATGAGGGTTATTAGCTACGTAGATAGGAGAGGCCAAGCTCCTAGAGTATGGAGCGTTGAGAATAACAGCGAAGGCTTTCTGGCAACGCGGAAAGAGAAAGGCTGGCAGGCGTGATAAGGACCTCACCAACGGTCAAGTGATGAACAGGCTAAGTTAGCATAAACTTAGTGGTATGTACTTAACCTGGGCAGCGCAATACCAACTTCTACCACCTCCACCAACAATCTACTGACAAGGATACTGGTGCTTCCAAAGCCTTGGGGGAAGACATCTCATTGATCAAGCGGTAATAGTGTCAAAGAATCTTTGACCACTCCAGTGAGCAAGACTCTAGTGAGCAAGAAGGAAAGAAAAACTAGCAAGCTATCCACGTCTAATCACTGTCGCAGCAAGCAGGAGCAAAAGCATGCTTCAGCAAAGGAGAATTCCATGGCAGAGCTACAAATTAATGAGAAGGTCGTGCCCAAGCAGGAGAAGAAGGCAATTGAATTGAAGCTTAAAAAACAGCAAGACAGCATGGAGCACAATCATCATGTGCTCAGTGTGTTGACTCTTGACTCATAGCTTGAGTGGGCCCAAGCTCTGGGTGAGATCACAATACAAGCAGATATAAGAGTGCCTCAAAGTTGTAAAGTCCCACCCGAAGTAGTTGTTGCCCGTCATTGAAGATCCGCTTCCTGATGGGTCCATATTTTCTCAGGCCGACATCAACAAGGATTTGAAACCACTATCACTCACTGCAAGCTATATTACCTCAATTGCAACATTCATAGAGTTGCAACCTGATTTGTTGCCAATCCTTCAAGTGGTGTCTTCAAAATGGCATCTGAATCATCATCGATGTTGAAGAAAAAGAATTCGACCCACTTCATATATTTGCGCCTTCAAGATGGTAGCAATGATGTAATAGCTAGGCATCTACCCATGCACAAAGCCCATGAGGGCAACAAACTAGCCAGCGGAGACATCATTCATCTCAAAAGCTTCACACCACTTGCTAGAAAGCTACCAAGCCACCTGGCTATTTAGACGTCTTCACTCTTGCTTTGTTGTTCTTCTGTATTCTTCGCTCTACTTATTTATGATCTATTTACTTCGGTACTCTCGCCAAATGTTCCGATCGCGCATCGGAACTGTTCTCATCGCGCACAAACTAAAACTCTTTCTTAGTCACATTTGACTTCCCAAGACTCACAAAACCATCTAATGTAGCAACATTCTGAGCTACCTCTAACAATGTCCACAACGTCCGTGAGAATGCTCTCATTGTTGGGGATGCAAATCTTTGAGCCAGTATCTGAAAGAGATGCGTGTGCCATGGGTTTGAGGTCCACTCACATCTCACTACAAAACAGCTTGATGTGGGTAGACTCCCAGTTCTCCTGATTAGACTCCTGATCCCACCCTTCCTAGCGTACCTCCTCTTCTGCCAGTAACCAATTTTGGATGACCCATGCTAGTTCATCCATCAAGAGTTTGGGAAAGTCTCGAATGTTTGTTGGTGATAGCGGGCAGGTTGAATCCATGGTGCTGCCGCTGGGGTAGTCAGGATACTTTTGAACTGGAGCCTGGAGATATTGTGGGATATCCTGGGTCCAGGAGAATGCAGTAGAAAAACCCGTGCCCATGTCCGCCTGGGTGCGATTTGAAAGGAATTGCATCTCCGAGTTGGTGGACGAGCTGTCGTTGTCAGCATTGGTATGGGACCGGGGTGATTCCCTTGGTAGGGGAGGCTGTGAAAGCCGTGGTGGGTTCCTTATTCCGAGGTGGTAGCCAGAGATATAGATCATAATCATCGCCGCCTGTGGTAAGTCTGGCAATGTTAGTCGCATGTCCTCTGTATCTGCCATCAAAGTGATGCTGCTAGATCTGACTGACAGGCCTGGCATATCCAAGTAGCTATACAGGGAGGACATGCCACTATCTATTAAGTCGCCGTCATTGTCCACCGTCGTGGCCCGATATGTCTCGAATATGGGTTATCTGCCAGGCAACAACGGCGCTGTTAAGTCAAGAGAGGAGTCCGATGCCAAGGAAAACGCTGTGTCGTATCCATCGGAATCTATTATGTTGTTGTCGCTCAAATATGCTGACCCTGACTCCAGCCCTGGTCAACTAATACCATCTGAGTCCTCGGTTCGGGTGGTGGCTCAGGGGGGGGGAACTGTGGTGCTGGTACAGCAGGATCCACCTCATTCACCGGGGGATTCAATGAGGCGAGGCATACAACTGCGTCAAGCAGCAGAAATGCGGTCAATGTAGGGTTGTTGGTGGATACATCTTCATCGGCCTGTGCCAAGATGGTATCATTATCAGCGGTTGCTGAGAGTGATGCATCGGTGGGACCGGTTAGAGCCGGTGCCTGGTTGGAAACTTTACACACTGTAGGATAAGTGTAAGGGAGTACAGGCACACCTGCGCCCCCTGGAAGTCACTCTTCCTGATTATCGTCCTCAGGAGCAAAGAACTCCCAGTTGAGTTCCAGGTTCACTTGATCTTCCTCACAGCTTGCTGCTTCACAGTATCTCGTGATGACTCGTCGCAGTGTGTGGCCCTTTTTTTGCTTGGGAGAAACTTCAAGTTCTGCATTTCTGCATCTTTGATGGCGCTTGCATTCTTCTTTCTATCTGCCAAGTATCATCGCAAATAGAGACCCATTCCCACTATATGGAATTCAATGGCGAGGTGGCCCCAACGTCCGTAAGCGTCACATCGGCCCTCGTATTGACCTAGATTTTCCCTGTGTCATCTATCAGACCGTTCTGCATCTGGGCGGTGGCAAGGACAACGGTCGGAAGCTTTGTCACGCAGGCGAGCTTGCTTCCGTGGGCTCCCTCTATCTACCAATAACCTGTTCACAAATCCCTGGATGTAAACTTCTTTTGGTTGTGGTGGGGGGATTGCTGAGTGGTCGTCCCGTTGGAAATGAACTGTGGGTTGCGGTTGTGGTGGGATTGGCTGACGCGTCAGAGCGTTCACTGCCAGTGGGCGGGCCAAATTAATATCATCTAACACATCTTCATCTGCAACCGCCACAAGCCTATCCACCAGTGCGGGAATGCAATAGTGCGGTGGAATGTCCTCCGTTTCACCTATGAGGGACAAGAGAAGGCTACCTGCATGGCCTCGATACTGTTCCCCTGTGATATTGTGCAAGAACATCTTGCTTTGCTGTTTGAGGGTGTACAACAAACCCCTATGTCTTACGAGGTTGCAATGTATCTGGACAGCTTTCAAAAAGTAGCAGATATCTGGCCCGTTGTCTCAGACTGGCTAATGCACAGCCTTTGTCTTATTCAAGTGCAGGCACAACGTTTTGGTGAGGTGCCACATTAGATCATACCCATTTTTTTTTGAATTATGAGCCTGCTTCAGCATCTCCATCACCATATAGTAATTCTCTGGCAAGACTTGATCCAAGATCATGAGCAAGACCGAGCCCATCTTCATGTATTGTGGTAGTCCAAGACCCTGGTAGCACATGCCGTGTGCCATATAGTCCACATGCGTATCCTCAAATGGCATCAATGCTACGTTGAACATCGCCGCCTGAACTCGAAGGCTTTTGTAGAAATCCATCCATGCAACCAGTGTGAGGTCCTCGAATGGTTTGTAATTGCGGTGTCAAAGCGCATCCGCCACATTGGGACCACTTTGGCTGTCGTAAACCGTATAAGTGGAGTATGGGTCATCTGGCGTTCTATTGGATCTTTTCCACGTCCTCAAAATGATATTGACATGGGCTTCTATGATACCGAGGCTATATCCCTCCGGGATAAGGATGGATTCCAGATCATTGAGGTTGAGCTCACTTGAGCTAGCCATAACCTCCTCCACCAATATGACCTGCGTTGTAATGGCACCAGTGTGCCAATACTTCACATTTGTGAAAGTTGCACCCAGCAAACTCTCAACTTGTGCCTCAGTTGCCCTTGACGCTTTTTGAGTGGGTTGGTTGAACCTGTGATCCCTCGCGTCCGTCGGGCAACGATATTATGACTATCATCTGTGGTGATAAGAGTTACCACCCTGAAGGTTAGCTGGGTATCCTTCATCTGATTGTTGTCCGCCTTGAGGACGGTATCCACCTCATCCAAAATCACCTTGGGCTGGGTTATTACCTCTATCATATACCCCTCTGCCTTGGGTACCACGTGGCGCTATTCTGCGCTGCTGCCTAGTTGGTATGCAATTACCGTGTTCATCCCTTGCGATGTCATAACCGCAGTGGTGCTGGTCATCTCGAATCCACTCCCTGTCCAAACGGTATCCACTATCACTCATATCTACTTCACTGTAGTAGTAGTTGCTGGGTTCTCGGCCCGCGTTCACGTCTTGCTGGCGGTGTCTGAACCATTGTTCAAATGTCATGGCAGGGGCGCGACTATCATCTGATGAGCTGGCACTGGTTGATGATTGATGTGCTTGGACATATTGCTCCTATTCCATCAACGCATTGTTGCTCATATTCTCGTCCCTGCGATTATTATCAAAATCCATCTCCTCCGATTAGTACTGGGTATCTACATGATCCTCCAGCATGTGCTCTGATTGGTCTACTTTCTGACCCTGAGCTGGCTGACCCTGAGCTGGTCGTTCCTGTACAGGTGTCCGTGGTTCTGGTTGTTGGACACGTTGTTGTGTTGGTACCCGCTGATCATTCCCTCTAGCACGTTGCTGATATGCGTTAGCGCGCAGTTCATCGATTGGATACGTCCCCTGAAACATCCCGTCTTGTTGCTGCTGCTGGGGTGTATCCGTATTCGCTTTTGTGGAGGTGGCCCTGCATTTTTCGACGCCGTTATCTTCCTTGTCCACATCATGATTATTATCATCCCTCGCCATTGCCGCCTCTGGCCGGCTGGAACTACCCATGGTGACGGCCATCCCAGCTCTGAACTCTTCCAACTTCTGTTCAAATTGTGCGAGGTGTGCCTTGTGTGCTAGTTGGAGTTCCTGCTTGAACTTATCCTTCGATGACTGGAGGGTAGCAACATGAGTGGTCGTTGCGGTGTCCATGTGTTGATGAGCGTCTGCAATTTTTGTTGCAACCAGTCCAGTTTAATTTTCACGTCCCGTGCCAATGCATCCGAACATGACTTCCTTGTCGTATTGGTGCCTGCCACTGCCTCATTTCATCTGGTGGCTATGCTTGCTCTCACAGTATCCACCGCGTCTCCATTTATTACCTCTACCGCATTCTATAGTTCCGCTGCGATACTCTCCTTTGCACACTACAATTGGTCATGAATACTTTCTGTTGCTATCTCCTACGATTTGTCAATTCCATCTCTACCACTGCTCGCAATCCCACCCAATGATGTGGTGGCCTTGACCAGCATTTCATCCTTCGACTCTGCCATTCTTGTCGTTGCTGCCGAAACCATCTTTTTGAACTTATATAATGCTGCGGCTTTCTTCATCGTCACAGCAGTATGCAGGACAGCATTGATGTTTGCTGTTGCTGCCGTCTTTGCAGAGTCAATTATTTCCAAGCAGTGTATCTCTATGTGAGATGACGCTGATGTAAACTCATTGTTTATGCAGGTTTCTGCATACTCCTTCTGACGGATGATATCCACATTCACAGTCTCCAACTGATGTGAGACCGCTCTAGACAAGTCATCAATCCCCACTCTACTTTGTTGAGATATGGCCTGTGTTGCATTCACGGTGAGTGATTTGATGTATGTTGCCATGAAGTTTTGATGCATTTCCAAGTTTTGTTGTGCAGCATCAAGAAGTGAAGCTGTTGCTCCTTGGAGTTGCTGTTGGATTTCCCCTGCCGCTGGTTCGAGATGTGCAGTAAGGACGGACGTAGAGCTGTCCACCTTTCCTTGAAGGGCGTATATCTCATCACATGTCTTATGCACCCGTACAGTAGATTGCAGTGTTTCCTTCGTTGCTGCGTTCAATTTGTCAATAGCGGAACGAAGCTGTGCGATGTATTGAGTGATGGTCTGCGGAATTGCTCGAACCTCATCTGCAATGTGTCCAAGCGATCGTGACATGTTGTCTGATCGCTCCGCAATTGAGCAGATTAAATGCTTTCTCAATGCATTGAATTTGTCTTCTTCCCTCCAGTTCGCTGTTGCAAATTCCTCCATGTCATCTTCACTATCATGTTGATACATGTGAGCCGTAGCAGGTGGGATGGGTTCTTCTTCCTCAAAGACATCTGTCATTGCTGCCATAGCCATTTGTTGCTCTAGATTGCGACGCACCGTTTACGGAATTGGCAATATATCCTCCAACTGTTCAATTACATCCTCTTTTGTCGGTGGATCGACTGATGTCACCGATGTTTGTTCCATTGCCCTGGAGGATGGGCATTGGACCTGAATGGAGCGGGGTAGTGATTTACCCCAAGAAGCAGATTGAATTTCATCCCCGCTTTCTGGTGGATCTAACCCGATACATTGACAGGGGATGTCTTTGATCAAGTCCAGATCCACACTCTCCGTAGCCTTGCTTTGGCTCAAATCTCCCCCCAATACATTGTATTGATTTGTTAATTGGATGCTCGTTCGTGCTGCCAAACCAATGTGTGGGCGTGAACGAGCCCGTGCGGATGCAAGAAGCACTGTTTTCCGTGACGAGCGGGGTTGTGGGTTCTCCGCCGTTGGACCATCTGCCTTGCCAGGTTTGCCTCCTCCTACCAAACCTGGTAGAAACTCCCCGTCATTATGTTGGCGGGTGAAAGGTTGCTTTGCCTCCTCTAGAGGTTGTTTCCTCGACATATCGAAGCGGGTGATGCCGATGGCAATTATTAATTTTTCACGGTCGTAGCCCCTAAACTACAGTCCCAATGCAAATTTCTCTGTAGAAACTGTGTTAGCAGTACCTTATCGTTGCAGCTATAGCGGAGAGCCAATGGAGCAATGGGCTCTCTGAAGTGGTTGCCCAATTGTCTATACGCTGTCAATTTCAAAGCCAGCGGCGCAAGTGGAAGTGTCGTCCCGGTGGCGATTACGGTGACCGTGTTGCCGTATTCGCTGCCGGATGAATAAAATAGCAAATAAAGCTTACAATCGTCACTACGCCAATTGTCTAGTAATAGGCGTGAGAGAAGATTTGTATAGGAAAAGTGTTTACATAAGTTACACTACCTACAAATATACCTACCAATAATGAAGCCAGTACGGCTCTTCACGCATGTCTGAGTAGTGGACAACTTGTGTCCATACATCCCAGCAAAATCAGTATTAGGGTATGCATTGGTTCTAAACAAGTCAGTGTTGGGCTTGAGAATCAATCCACGATCCTGAGTAAGCTTCAAGTATCGAAACAAACATTTGATGGCAACTTTATGTGATTTCCTCGGGCTGAATATGTATCTTGCACAGCAATTTACAGCGAAGGCTATGTCAGGACAAATGTGGCCTGAAAGGTAGAGTACCATTCCCACGACAGAACTATAAGCAAACATCCCACTTGGAGGTTTGCCAACAGCATCCTTGATCAGAGGTTGCTGCTCTGCTGATGTGTACTTTCCTTTGACCATTCCATCATCCAAACCTACTGCTTTGATGATTCGCTGGATGAGACCAGTTTGCTTCATTTCCAACAAACCAGCGAGTCCATCTTTTTGCATTGTCACACCCAAGAAACCTGCGGCATCATCTTCCTGTTCCATATCCACACCCAACTCGCGCAACTTCATTGCAACGTTATGGATGCCTGCCCCATCTCTTGCCCAGAAGACCAGATCATCAACATACGCAACTACGGCGACTTTCTCGCCAATAAAAAGACAAGGATCAAACTCTGATTGTTTGAGTTCACATTTCCCCAACTTCTTTGTTAGGTACTACCAGAAGGCACGTGGACTTTGACGAAGTCCATAGAGAGTTCTCTTCAAATGGAGACACTTCTTGTGTCCATTTTTTGAGAATTGTTCAAAACCACGAGGCATGTTGATATAAACTTTCTCTCCTTCAGGGATATCTGCATGTAGAAACGCAGTACTTACGTCGGCTTGCTTGGATTTCAAACGTAGAAGAATCTCAAGGATGAGCATCAAGCGTAATGTGGTCCATTGCACCACTGACGCATATGTTTCAAAGAAGTCAATCCCTTCAAGTTGTTGATCGCCACGGGCACAACACCGTGCCTTGAACTTCTTGATCAATCCATCAGGGAAAGGCTTGCACTTGAAGGCCCATGCCGAGTCAATGACATTCATTGAGTCATCTCGATCAACAACCTCCCAAGCACCCATAGATTTCAAAGTCACTAGTTCCACCTTCATCGCTTTCCAGTAGTCATCTGCAAAAAGACCTCTCGTAGCTTCACGCCAATTAGGATTGTCTTCTCTACTTGCATTAGATCTGGCCTTCCGGAAGAAAGGTTGGATGTAGTTTACTATTAGTTCTTCTGCTTCCCACCGTATCCACAGTCATTAGCAGCAAGAGTAACGTACTTGGCCAATGGACTAGCCATGAGCTCAGCAACAGTTGGGCATTGCTCTTTGACCGACATACTCTGTAGAGACATTGTTGGATGTGCAGTGGTAGAGATACTACCTGGTACTAGGTAAAAGGGTAGAAGACAGGGGGTAAAGTAAGTCTGATTCAACAGTTTTATATGCGCATGTCTGTGTTGGAAGTGGAAACTGTGCTCAGGAGAATCCTGTGGGAGTTCTGCTGTGAGT
>JALLAS010001030.1:0-14111 GCA_036939415.1 Detonula confervacea
GAACCATGCGTACCAAATGAGACTTGAGTAACTCATATCCAGCGGAACCAAAAGTTTTTTTGAGACCAGAGTCATACAAGTGCCAGTGATCCTGTATAAATCTGGCATTGGTAAAACCCATTTTTTCAATAACGGACTGGTCAAAGAATCCATCACCAGCCACCATCAGGACTTCAGTTAGAGGACGCCCGGGTGCAAATTCCTTCAAAAATGCTGCCTGAGCTGCATACATGTCCTGACGCTCCCCACATACAATACCCTCGCACGCAACACACACATGATTGGATTCATCAAGCATTGTCACGGCGCAATATGGCCATAATAAGGTATTGATACCCCTCTTCATCATATCAAGGCAGATAAACGCACCAAATAACTCGAAATTCCTCCTCATGGTTGCTGTCAGCCAAAATAACCCAAGTAGTTTTTTACCCGACATTTTGGATTCAGATACAACCTTGTAGCTAAAACCTTTTGCTCTATCAGCAATGAGGGCTAGATACTCCACAAATGAAAAAATGGCATCCTCAAGGTTGTCTGATGTGGCCAAAACCTCCTCGCAAATAACACAAGCCAACTCATAAGCTTCGTCGTCTTCAAGTGCAGGTTGATCGTCTATTCCACTCAAAAGATCGGAATCATTAACAAGTTCCTTAAACGCTTCATAGTCCTTGTCCGTGTTGTTAAAATGTAGTTTCGCGCGGAGTACTTTGATACGAATATTGAATGTGTCTTTTCCTGAGATGGGTTTGTGTTTGGGCCAAAGTGGACTGATAATCGCTTTGATAAGTTGGTGAGTAAGCTTGATACCCTGATCAGCGTAATTGCATAGTGTGAAAACTGCTCTAGTTGGGAGTTTTCGAACATAATTTCCCGAGGCCTGTGTAACTGAGACCCTGTTTGCACGGCATGGATGACAACCATTTGTATGTTGAGTTGAGGTTACCCCAATCATGACCGGTTTATCCCATCGATCTTTGTAGCTCAATCTGTTTGTTTTAGAATCTTCGGGTACATATGATTCTTTAACAAGAGGTTTAATGTTCACGATCCATTCACATTGTTTTTTCAGAGGACCCGCCTTGGTGTCTCGTGCAGATCCATCCTTACTCCTCACCCTTTCTTCACCCCCTCTATTACATATAATCTTCTTCTTTATTAAGGCAGCATCCCAACCCTCGTATTTAGCAAAGATATCACACACACTCTTAACCAAATCCCGACTAATCCACATTTCATTCTGTTTGAATATATGCTGTCCAATAGCACCAAAGTCACAAATTGATGGGTCATGTGTCTTTGAATTACGACTGATAAGAGTAGAAAATAGCTCATGATTAAAACCAGTCACCATGTGTTGGGTTACATCTTTTTTTCCATTGGAGTATGTGAAATCACCAAGTATTTTTAGTTCTTGACAAAACAAAACGATTGCAGCTTCATTGAAAATCATTGTAACAACTGAGATGACATAGAAAAGAAACCCATACATAAAGGCGGTGTATTAGAGATGGTGTGTGATGTTAATTTTAAATCAAATATAAGAAGCACGTTGATCATGCTTAGAAAGGTGATTCGAGTCCCAAAAACAACCACAACAACCATTGTTTGATATGTCACATGCGAATGTTCGTCCGAATTTATGTCGAGTATCTCAAGCGATAATCTAACCGACGAATCACTTCTAATGGGATTGGTGGATCATTTCTATTGCAACTAGGATGATTCAATAGCCAGTCTGAGAAAATTGAGCTTTCCGATGGTGGGGCCGGAGGATACGGAGGGTCGAATGTTGGGACTACTGGTGCAGTGTTGGGCGTGGGTGGGACTTCAGTTACTTCGGCATTCAAAGATGTTGATCGTTTGGCATCAGGTGGACACAAAAGCCCTTCCGTTAAAATGTCCTTCTTGGTGTCAAGAGTACAAGGATCCTTGAAACCCTTTTCTTTTCTTGTTATTTTCCATGGAGATTTGGATGCAGGGGTGCCAGACACTTGGGATTTCCGGGATCGTAGCCTTTTGGCAATAGAAGTGGTCATACTCCTCGTAAGCCGGTGTGGAGTAACAGTCTTTGCAGTCTTCATGATAAAAAAGTTATGCAATGTGGCATGACATGGAAACACTTACTGGCAGCCAGATTGGATAATAAAATACGATGGTTGGGACGATAGAATCAATATGTATTGAGTCCCCCGTACATCAAAACACAGTAAGTGGTAAGGCATGATGCATTTTGGCTATCGGGATGTTGCGTTAAGACCTAGAGGAGTCATAGATATGAAGATGAATGCATCATGCATTAACGAGTAGTGCAGCATGCATTAACGCTTAGTGCATCATGCAGTAAACGTTAATGCATCATGCATTAAACGTTAATGCATCATGCATTAAATGTTAAAGCATCATGCACTAATCGTTAATGCATCACGCACCAATCGTTAATGCATCATGCACTTATCGTTCATACCTACATAAACGTTAGCATGAGACGAGGAATGAGAGTTTCTTACATTATTTTTTCCAATCAACAATAGACCAAGTATAATCATCTGAAAATAAGCCACCGCCTCGACCATACCCCTTTAAATGTTTGTGTACAACACACATGCGATTCTCAAATGACTGTCCTCCTGGAAAGTGATCAATGTGGCTGCCAACAACGTGGGTGATTTGATTGAAGTCGTTGAGGGTGTTGTAAGCATGCACAAAATCAAGCATAGTGGCATTCTTGTCTTTTTGAAAAATCTCACGTGCTGACTTAATCAACCCCATTTCGTTTGTTGTCTCTTTCACTGCAATGGGAAGATACTTGTTGTGAACAAGATAATTGTTCACTGCTTCCATTATGGTGACAGCAAGCATTTTCTGATAACAAAACTCTCCAATGCATGGAAACAGCTCAATCATGGACTTGGGAAGCTTGAACTTTCCTCCATTATGTGGTGGAGAATACCACACATGAGTCCATTCAGATTTCCTGACATGACCAGGTACACATCTCTTGTAATAGATGAGATACACAAATCTTGTTCTGAGGATAAATGTACCCCACACTTTCCTTGGAATGGCAGAGTGTAAATGGGGCAAGACGGCCATGAGGTTGATATCACTTTGAGGAGAGACAACACCTGCACTACCATCCCTTCTTCTGATTTCAAAACCAGACTTTCCACTTAAATGCTGGAGACAAGAAAACATTGAGTGGGCTTCTTCATCCGAAATTGTGCCCTTTATCATTTTTCCAAATTTCATGCATAACAGCTTTGGATGTATTGATTCAGATTTGGAGAAGTTACCAAGGATGATGGTTACATCAACGTTACTCGTAAGATCTTCTTGGCCAAACTCAAAATAATATTGGAACAAATCCACGGGGTGTAAACCCTTCTCATCACGTGAGTTCGCTGTATCAATCATTTGATTAACACAAACAAACTGAACTGTCCACACACGTCTCTTGCAGTGGTCTTCTGGAGATCTACTTGAAATATCAACAGGTTCATGCCAATATTGGGATGGAATTTTGTTCAGTTGGGCTCCAGACATTTTCTTGCTGATGGACATGGCTGTATCCAAATCAATACCATGATGCCAAACAGGTGGTGATTCATCTCCCTTATGTTTTGAAATACCAAGTGCAACTACATCAGTTCTGAGATTCTTGTTATCTGCTTGAGCCAATAATACTAGTCCGAACTGATGCAGAACAAGTGAACCCAAGTACCGATAATGGGTCACTTCCTTGGGACGTTTTTGGCGAGCTTTTGCTCTTTTTTCCTTGTGCTTCTTCACCTTGATGGGACAAAGTGGGGGGTCATGAGGGAGAAGAGGACTGGCTAATTGGGTGTCATGATATGTGTGTAAGAACTCTAATGCAAAACGGTTAGTTGTCTTTTTACGTTTAATTGCAAATTTAGAGTTTCTTTCAGACACTTTGGCAGGCAAGTATTCACTGTCAGAGTCACTACAAGAAGCGTGAGACGTATACTCTTTGGGAATGTGGTGGCTTGAGTTCTTGGGAAGAGTGATGCCCACACCAAGGTGGGTTTTCCCCATTGTTGAGGTGAAGGAGCAACAATGACCAACAGGAATGTAGGTATTGTTGAAACAGGTGGGATGCAAGATTAATTGACCCACATGTACATACCAAGGATTGGAGAGGATGGAGTGTTTGTCTTCCTTGTTTGTGCTTTGTTTATTCGCAACCTGGGAAAGTTGAACATGAAGCTCACAACAACAGGAATAACACAACTTCTTGTTACAAATCTGGCAACAGAGATGGCCAAATGGACTAGGGGGGTCTAATGACAGAACAGCCTTGGATCGGGCAACCGGTTGTTGGGCACTAAACGGACTACAACAAACACACCCCTCTTCTTCGTCTTTGTTGTTCCTGAGTTATAATTGATGGACGATAAGATTTTGTGATTAGTGACGATGAGACCTGGTAATTACCCAATGAAACGAACACCACTACGCTCTTCCTGGCGTCCTAGGGGGTTCCACATTAAAATGCTTCACCTCCCCTTCCGTGGTGTTCACTATCATTGGGTTAGTTAGTTGGAAGAATGATAATATGCAAGAATCATGAAATAATAGGACACTGGATTGAGACGTACATTTTGCTAGCAACAACGTGATCTTTTCAGGAATGACTGAAGGATTCACTCTGTAGGTGCAAAGGACTGGGAAAATTAGAACACAACGATAGACGTGAAATGACACGTGACATCGCAAACTAACCTATTAGTTACCAACTGAATGTAAGCGTTGTAATAGCGACTAATCCAATAAGCGGCAAGACGGCGACAGTAAAGGGAATGGGGATAATGAAGAGTGGGTGAGGTTTTATTAGCCTGGGCAAGTAGGATAAAGCAAGCATGAAAAACCAAGCATGAGCAAACTTACCATTCCGGTGCAAACTGAAAACGATACCACGACGACGAATTGAGAGGAGGAACAACGATGCAGCCGCGAGGAGATGAGATGAACGAGAAGGAATACACTTATCCATGAAGGATAGAGAACAAATATAGACTTGATGCAGGAAAACGGAAATTGACGACACCGTACTTACTGGGATGCAGCGAAGGGAAGGATCAAACTTAACTCGCCGGTGCAAACTAAAGACGATGCCACGACGACGAATTGAGAGGAGGAACAACGATGCAGCCACGAGGATATGAGATGAACGAAGAGGAATACACTTATCCAAGGGCAAATAAAGAATTAATACAACAAAACGGCAATTGACGACAACGTACTTACTGGAATGCAGCGGGGGGTGAAGGATGAATAAAGGTTAAGAACGAAAAATGATGTGGATCAAAAAATGATGTGCATGAAAAACGATTGATGCCGGGTTTGATGAATGATGATGTTCCGTTTGATGTATAATTTGAAAATATTTACTAAAATTAAATAAAGACAGAAATGAAATTTCGAAGAATTTAATTTTTCATTAAGTTCCAAGATGAGAGTCTGGACATCAACCGGAAAAAGGATACCTCAAGGATACCTTTTCGTTGTGAAATGAGAATCGTGGCGTAAATCGTGGCGTCCTTCGTCGTGGCGTCATCGGAACTCCTGCCATCCAAATAATCAGGGCTTTGTTCGATATTCCCGTTTTTTGCATACATCATGTAGATCTGAAAAATGCGTATCTCTAACTACCTGACCTCACCTGACCATCTTCTGCTAACAACGAGAAAGGTCATTCGCTTTTGAGGTACTAAGAGTAGATTAGGCCATATCAATCCAAGCTAGAAAGGTCAATAGTCGTTAGGGGAAGGTACAATACCTACCAGATGCCTCTAGATATCGTACTCTATTCGAGGCTCGGTAAATCAGACAGTTCTCTCGACTTCTCAAGGCTATTTATTCAAGCGAGTTGATGAAGCGGTATCATTGTTTAATTTGAAACCGCGCAGGAGGGGTCAACATCAACGTCGGGGATAGATAGAGGGGACGTGTTCAGGTTGGGATGGGTAGGTATGTCCGAATGGCCTGTTACTAGAGCTGTTACTCCTATTTTAGGCTGTAATACATATTGCGCGAATGGCGGTGCGAGTTTGGACGGTGAGACAAGCCTGAGACAAGCCTGAGACATGCCCTAAAATTGAAGATGGGTTCCAGCCATATTCGCAGAAATATATACGTGTGTTCTCTTACATACACAGAAGACATAATAATACACATACGCAGGGCATGGCCCCATATCTTCTTGGGCCTTCAAGTAAGCTCCCACATACACAAACTGATACGGGTCATTTTTTCGTACCGTAACTGGAATCTCTCACACATTTAAATTACTAGGATTAGATACACGAGATACATGATGTGTTTATGTATAATATATACTCCTAGATGAAAGGCCTGCAAGCACGGGACGGACAGCTGCATGCAATAATACTACTACACGAATGTCAAAATTGATGCACAATGCGAGCACGCACAAGATGAAGAAAAAGATATTGTAAAGAAAAAGCGCGAGTATGAGTACGTTATGAGTAAGTTTACGTGGGAGTGTGGTGATTGAGAGTGCTGGCATCGAGGCACGAGACAAACTTGACTCATAATTCAACAACCATTTATTACTTATTCAACTAAAAATCATGGCATCTCCATCCCCTTCATACAACTACTCCTCTGCCTTCACAGAGGATTCTGAGGAGTTTATCGACGCCGAGCCTCTTCATTTCTCCAATGATTCCGAACTTGGCAGCTTTGGGTTCTCCTTTGACGAAATGGAAGAAGACGAGTTCGAACCAGTGAACGGACAAGAAAACTTGGATGGCTCATCTATCACCTCAGACTTTCTATTTGAAGACTCTGTGTTGGATCAATTACTGGTCTACAATGCTCCGAATGATCAACCACTCAAGCCACCCCAAAGCATCTTTTGTGACCAGTCCAAACAGCAGAAATCAAGCCTAGGAGATCTGCCTGTTCATTCATTCACCGTGAAATCAACTTCCGCTGCTAGCCACCAACACTTATCTGTTGAGAGACATCAAATGCAATGCCACAAGGCGCTGCAGCTCCAAAAACTCTTCGAATCAATGAAACGGACCGAAGAATCCCGAAGACACGTGATGAGGCACCGCGTCATGCTCACCGTGGAGCAGCAGCAGGTGATTTATCGGGCGAAAGAGCTGCTGGCTCACCAAAGTCAGATCGAACGCGCGCATTCACCCACTATGGCAGCCTTCCTCTCCGGATCAAGAACGACATTGACGAATGGATTAGAGCAAAGTCGAAGGCAGCTGAGCGCTTATGTAAATCAGATGGCCAACGAGACCTTCTAGTTCTATCTAGCACCCTGCTGTGATTGGAACAAGTTATCAAGCGCTTGATCTTGAAGACGAACGCATTATTTTTCAATCACTCGATTTGTAGAGTATAAGAAACGAAACTGAAATCTGTAGTAAAAAGTTAACATGTATCATAGTTAGCGGTCCGTATTGAATATGTATATTGGCTGAAGGCTACAAACCTTAGTACTTGGCTTGTTATACGCGAGAGCGCCTGTTTCTAAGATTTTCAGTAGAACCCAAGACATTTGTTCTTGGGGAAATATCATCATTCATGAAAGGTCAAAGAATAAGTTGGATTGAGCAAAAAGATGTGCAAAACCATGTCATAGATCCGTACAGCATGGGTAAACAACTATGCAGAATTTTAATGGATATTTAATTATTCACTAGATCGTACACATTTGCCTTGTCTGATCTTTTGTGAAAGAGAAATCCAGAACGCAAGAATATCATGAAGCTCCCATGTCAAATCAGAGCTTTGATCATCATTTATTTGTGCGCCAAGCCAGAACTTAAATCATTCACGTTTATCGTTTAGAATGTACCATACAATTACAACCAAAGCTTAGATAGTTCGGAAGGTATCGTAACTCAATAGACAAGTTTTTCAATTTTTCTCGTTGTCGGTCTATGCATGGTAACATAATATTATTATGTACGTAGATAGATGACAGAGATGCATTTCCATCTCACCATTTTAAGGATATTCTATATTTCTTAAGGGTTTAAAATAAATTCAGGCTGAAGCGCGATCATTGCATACTGCTGTCACAGTGGATAAAAGAGAATGAATGGAAGCGGTAGCTAGGTAGATAGGGTTCATGTGAGGGACATGCATGCCTATGCAGAACATGCCCTGAAATTGCAGAGATGGGTTCTTACTTGCGCGACACCTACGATACCTCATATTCGCAGGAATACATAATTTGCAAAAGATTTATCTATCTATCTACTATTATGTACTCTCTCAACAATACACATAAACCGGCCTGTCATACACATACACACAGGGCATATCTACACTCTTCTTGCGCCTTCCATAGAGCTTCCACATAATACAAACTGACCATGTAAATATGGGTCACTTTTTTGTACCCCAATTGCACTCTCTTCCACATTTAAATTACCAGGATTAGATGCATGGTGTGTTGTTGTCGAAGAAAGGCCTGTACGCACGGACGGACGGACAGCGCTGCATGCATGCCCTCGACTCTAAGTATGAATTGATGCAAGGTAAGCAGTAAGAGAGTGCCAGTAAAATCGTGAGAGCCACGATCGAGGCATGATATATTACGATATGGACTCTCTTACACATTTAAATAACTATGATTACATGATGTGTTGCTGTAGATGAAAAGCCTGCACGCAATGTCATAAGTTACATGCCCTCCCAAGAATTGATACACAATCCAGGTGAAAAGAAAGATATTGCAAGGACGAGTGGGTGAATGAACTACGGAGATAAATGTCACTCATTATTAAACAATCTTTTATCAATTATTCAACTCAACTATCATGGCGCCCCCTCCATACAACCACTCCTCTGCCTTTACAGAGGATTCCGAGGAGCTCATCAATGTTGAGCCGCTTCATTTCTCCGGAGATTCCGACCTTGGCAGCTTTGATTTCTCCTTCGACGAAATGGAAGAAGACGATTTCGAACTGAGGAACGGACACGATGATTTGGATGGCCCTTCTGTCACAACAGACTTTCTATCTGAAGACTCGGCATTAGATCAATTGTTGATCTACAACGCTCCGGATAAGCCACCACACAAGCAGCAAATCAATGTTTATGACCAGTTCAATCTTCAACAGCTGCATCTACCTCAATATCAGACATCAAGCCTCGGGGAACAATCCATTTATCCATTCACCACTAAAACACGTTCTACTACTGGCCATCAACACTCAGCTGACAAGGCACAGAAAATTAAATGCCGCAAGGCGGTCCAGCTCCAAAAACTATTCGAATCAATGAAACGGACCGAAGAATCTCGAAGACACGTCATGATGCACCGCAGTATGCTCACCGAGGAGCAACAACTGGCGATTCATCTGGCCAAAGAGCAGCTGGCACATCAGAATGAACGCGCCCAATCCGGGTTTTTCTCTGGATCACGCTCCACCTTGACGAATGGGTTGGAGCAGAGCCGCATGCAGTTGAGTTTATGCGTGGGTCAGATGGCCAACAAGACCTTATATAGTACCAAGCACCCGCAAATATTTATAACGGCGCCCACGGTTCTCAGTCTGGGTGTATAGCCAGGAAATAGTGAAGTAACCAAAATATAATTATTGGGGTGGAAGCGTCATTGTAATCTAGTGATGAATCCACATTGACAACTTGAGTTGTTAGGCATCTGATTATACACTTATTTTAAAGACTGCAGCAATACTTAGCGTTTACATGGGATATGAAGCAACATAATGTTATTTCATGCACATTTGTAGAATGAAATGTCCGGCATGTAGCATTGTAGTGTCTATTTTACTCAACCATAACAGAACACAACTTGGTGTCCATGTATCAAGATATGCATGAATATACTCATTCATTTTATCGATGTCATGATAGAGCGAAGAGAGACAGGTTACATACTATTTCTTTAGGTTTTTACCACTTTGCATTTCTGCGGGAAAAATATTTGTCATAGTTGTCTGAGGTCGTCTCACTGGTTCGAGGTTTCATTCTCTTCAGTTTCGAAATGTCACAGAACCCTTGGATATGAAGATGCCCAACGTAAATTGCATCAAAGGAGAGATAAAACCGCGTCTGTTGAGTGAATGATTAAGCATTCAACAATATCAGAAATTAGCTGGTTTTTGCTTCTTTGTGATTCAAAACAGGGACATCATATCTCATCTTTCAACATCTATGATTAATGATTGATCACATCCTGTGGAATGTAGACGCATGGTCTTGCCAAACAAGAGTAAATCATGTACCAATAGAAAACGAGATGTCCAATTGGATTTAAAAACATTGCTACATCATCATGATGCAAGCAAAATGACACTACTCAAATGATTATTGTTTCTGTCATTTTGAATGCGCTAGTGTCAAGTAGATGGCTGCTCGTTCCCCAAAGAGTTTGAATATGACAGTGAAAAAGCAATGTGGGCATGCATAAGAAAGACAAACTGGGACTATGTGTGCCTGCCTTACTTCTCGCATCGAACGGAGAAATGCCAACGTAAGACAAGTCTTTTCTGAAACCTCAACCTGAAACTATGTGTTATGCGGCATAACCCAACGAATACAGCCAGAAACTTATGCAAAGAATACTTTGAAGCCTTTAGTTTGCTCTGAAATCTTCTTTAGTAAGATGCTGGCAAATCATAAGTGAGAGCAGTCCATAATCTTACATCACCGTTTGATCACTCACCTATTATGTATGATAGGTTCGTTCCGAAATAATAAGCAAGGAGATAGCTTTGTTGTGGGTGAAGAGGCGGCATGGTGGAGTTTACAATATACAACTCCCTGGGTGGAGGGCAGCATGCATTCTGCCTGCTGAGATGGGGATAACCTTAAAGCAAGCATCGCTAGGAGATATGGTACTGCTAGTCTCGCGGTGGAAGGAAATTTCTCAGATAGGCATGCCCTGAACTGGCAGATCAGAGCTCATGTGGCGAAGAATACGAAGTACAATAGTATCGTAGATGAAGAAGCTGGAAGTAGTCACAGGTAGTCACCACGCACAGGAGGGAGATTATTTAGTCGCAGAAATATGCATTGTGTTCTAAATTGCAATACACATACGCAGCAGGGCATGTCTATCTATTCTTGATCCTTCCACACAGCTCCCACATAATACAAGCTCACCATGTAAATATGGGTCACTTTTCTGTATGATCTTTTATGGACTCTCTTCCACATTCAACATGTTATCGATATCTCAAAAAAAGGTAGGATACTCTATGATATCTCTTCCACATTCAAATGATGAACAACACCAAGCCCGGGCAAGCCTGACCACATATTGTACCAACTTTAACTCCACTTCTCCAACCAAATGCGTCAAAAGCAAAAGCCTATCCCAAAATACAGTAACTCTCTTTTGCCATTCAACAACCATGCCCGCCCCTTCGTTTAACTATTCCACTAGCTTTCCGGACGAGTCCCCAGAGGAGTTCATTGACCCTACTGACCCACTTCACTCCTTAGGGCAAGATGGCATTGTTAGCCTTGGTTTCTTCTTTGACGAAAATGGACAGGAAGACCCCCCCCTCTCCGGACTCCAAGGGGTCGTCTTCTGTAATCAGAGACATTCTTCTTGGAGAATCTAAGATATATGCCATGCCAGAAGATGACATTGGTTTGTTGATTAGCAATGCTGGCTATCACTTGCAGAGTTCGTATCCTGAGCAATCACTAGAGCAGCAAAGTCGTGACTACGACAATTCCGCTCAAACTCAGAAGCTTCGTCAATACCAAATACCGACAAACCTAGATGACCAATTCATAGATTCCTGCTCTGAACCTGCAAGTTCTACTAGCAGTCATCAACAGCAACCACAAAGTCACAAGACTCTTCAGCTCAAAAAGCTTGTTGAAGCCATGAAGCGCACGGAAGAATCACGAAGGAACGTCATGATGCACACCAGCTTGCTCACTGAGGAGCAATGGCGGATTTTTTTGCAGGCCAGGGTGCAAGTCCGGATGCAGAATAACACATTTTTTACGGCTTCCGGGATACATTGACGACTCGGCTGGATAGAGCAGGAATAGCAGTTGAATGTTTTCGTAGATTTTAGATGGTCAACAAGACAATAGTTGAAGCGCGTGTAGGTTCTGAATAATTGTAAATAGCAACAAGTGCACTTCAAAAAATGCGCTCTACAATAATTAGAAACGAGGATCAATTCAAACTTGTTTATATTTGTCTTGCCGAGGTAGATCGGATGACCAAGTAGATGGCAATGGTCTAGCCAAGAAAGAGTGATAAAATTATGGAAAACTTCCATTGCACAGAGAGTAAATAGAAGTATGTGGATAAGTAGGTAAGTTTAATATCCCCAACATGAGGCTACATATATTATGCTTGTGGCCATGGTATTGTACGATAGGCCATGGTCTCTCGAGTTGAAGTATTTTGACTCCACAAACTGGAAACAATCTTCATCAATGACGAACACGTCTATCTGAGTCTCGGCAACTGATTTTTACCATGTGCAATGGAAAGGTATTGCGTGAACTTTGCGTGGATTGGCCTAGATTGGCCTGCCTGAGCCTGCCTGGCAGGTTAGGTTGGGGCAATGGACAGACGATGAAGTCCGTTCAGGCAACGCTGGTGTAGCCCTCCAACATCCTCATTCTGCTTGTGTTGTGGGCTTGTGTTGTGGATGGGGCGGGTTCTGTTGGGTTGATTGGCGCGCAGTATGTGGGTCTACGCGCGATAAGAATTTGTAGCTTTGACGGACGAAAACAGACTAAAACCGGATCGTGAGACCTTGTGATCGAGGAAATCTTCCGATACGTAACAAGTTTAGCGATCCTTGATTATTTATTTAAAATTGAATACCAGTAATTCTACACAAAAATACATTTTCCGGAGTTATATGTACGGTAAATTCTCGCCAAAATCAGTATTCATTCCTACACATTAGAATACCCTGTCCAGCTCGGTATAGAATGACAGCAAGATAGCCCTTTGCATTCTCTATCTAGTGATATAATCTATACCGAGCGGGACAAACAATTCGAGCATACATTTGCAGTAGCGAATTTGAGATTATTGCTAGGTGTTAGCTAGCACGTACGGTACTTTGAGTTAGATACTCCACTCAGTAGGCCGCCGCGGGTAGAACCGCATAGCATGCGGTACACAGAGCAAGTTGGTACCTAGGCACTTTTATGTACCGCGGCCGAAGTCCCGGTCACGACTAAATTAGATATTGACTCTTGTATACCCCAAGTAACTAAATTACCTTGTGTTAGAATGGCCAAACTGTTTTTTCCAGAGATACACCTCTACTCCTATCTATCTATTGTTTCCGACTCCCCTTCCGGTGGCAGCCGATTACCTATATATCGATTGGAGCGCTGTGCGCGCGAGTGGGTCTTGGTTTCTTGGTGGACGTGACAGTCAAGTCGTACCGCGACCCAAGACTTCTTAAAGCCAGCTTCAATCTCCGATCACAGTCCATCCGAATCCTGCACAGCTATATCCAAAAGTATAACAAGCGATGAATTACGCTACTTTGTAAATAATTATCAAAGTAATATTAATTCGCGTATCGCTTTATTTATCGCATTTAAAGATCATCATCGTATTTCTGCGATAACTGAGAAGAGGTCATTCAGATGGTTCAGACAGTCTCGCCGAAAGACGTTTTCAATTCGATCTCGAGAAGAGAGAAATAGACCTACGTACGCTGGCTACCTAGGTACTAGGACTCGATCGCTCGAAACATAAAATACTTAGAGAATCTCTAGAAGCATCGTATCTACAGGTATCTACCATTATTTGCTGTAGTTTATTATGCAGGGGCCTATGCATGCCTACTAGGAGCAGCTGGGGGCTATTAGGGCGCCGAAACGTGGTGGTTGGCGCTGTGGATAGAAAGTCCGAGATGCACTGCATTGCTCAGAATTCATTACAATATTATTATCTGGTTAAAATAATGCTAGGCTGCCTGCAACGGGAGTCTGCATTTAGGGGTTGCATTTTATTTTGACTCGACTCGATAATGAGTTGAGACACCGATCTGCATAATATGCAACCCGCCCAAGTACCTAGGTGGTCCTGCAACGGCAGGCTGCATTTTGGGTATGCATTTTTTGTGTGA
>JALLAS010001031.1:0-10477 GCA_036939415.1 Detonula confervacea
TCGGATGAACTGTAGGATGAAAACTCGTGATGAAGAAGAAGTTTTCACCACATCCCGAAGCAAGCGAACCAGATACAGAGATGGGACCATCGATCTTAGAGGAAAATTTGAAAATATTTGAAATTTGAAAATTGATGGCTATCTAGAGGTTATGGTTTTATGGGCCCTGCTATTTATGTCTTTTTTCCAGCATAAGAAAAAGAGCAAAAACAAAGGGAGCAGGAGCAGGACGAGGAGTAAAGATATTATAAGAGAAGACATCATGGCGACAACTCTGATCCATGCCGCCGCCGCGGGGATGGCCGCGCCCTTCTCCGCCGTTGCCGTCGTGGAAGAGCGACACGAGTTCCTGGCGACCTACGAGGGTCCGTTCCACCCCTCCTCCTCCTCCTCGTCAGGCAATCGCAAAACGTTTTGCATCACCCTCCCTCCCACCGGCACCGTCTACGATGGCATCGGCAGCGTATCATCATCATTCTCTTCGTATGTTTCCGAAGATAATCTGTTGGCATGCCTCTCCGCCAAGATCGGCTGGCCATCGTCGTTACTATGCATCGCCCAACGTCGCAACACCGAAGGCGCAACCAGCAACCAAAACGGTCGATTACTATTCCCCACCCACTCCCTCCAAAATAATAATCACAATGCCATCACCGTCGTCCACCACCAACACCCACCCCTAACCATAACAATCGCCCCCCGCCACACCCTCCTCCTCGGCGGCAAGGGAGGATTCGGCACCCTCCTCAAGGGTCAATCCAAACAGGCCGGCGCCCGCACCACCCTCGACTTCGGCGCGTGCCGCGACCTCTCAGGCCGTCGATTGCGCCACGTCAACGACGAGATCAAATTGCGCAAATTTCGCGAATTGCAGGACAAGCGCTCCAAGGGCGAATCGGTGGACGAATTGGCCGCGCTCAAAACTCCCAGCGGGATTCGGAATTGGCACCTGATGGTCCCGGGGTGGAGCGATGGGGCGGCGTTTTCGAACAAGGGACGAAGGAAGATCGAGCGGGGGTACGAGCGGGAGGTGAGGCGATGGCAGTCGAAGGAGGAGAGGGCGAAGTCGATGCGGGAGGAAAGGAGGATGGAGGAGGAGTGGGCCGTGTTGGAGTATGTCAAGAGGGGGGAGAGGGAGAGCAAGAGGGCGGAGGAGAAGGGGGAGGATTTGAAGGAGGGGATATTGGCTCATTTTAGAAAGAGGAAGTTGGAGAAGCAGCAGCAGCAGAAACAGGAGGAGAAGCAGAAGGATTCGGAGGGCGCTTCTTCGGAGGCGGAGAAGTCGGCTGCGTCTGCTGCAGCAGCAGTCTCTGGCGATGACGACAACAACAATTCCTCGCTGCCTTTTGACGGTGCAACCTCGTTGGCATCTCACCTGATGACGCTTTCCGGAGAAATGTCAGTCTTCGACATACCCAACGACTCGAAGTTACGAATTCAATCCCAATCCGATTTTGCCACGGTAGTGGTATTACTCAATCCTTCCAAGCTGAAAGGGAAGAAACGGGGAGTCTATGTGGAATACACCATCCAAACCGCGGGACTCGCCCAAATCGGCTGGATTCAAAGCCCCGACCATGCCAAAGCCATGTCGTTTCTCCCCAATAGCGATACTGGCGATGGTGTTGGTGATGATGCTTCTTCGTTCGGCTACGACGGATCGCGCGGACTCAAATTCCACGATGGGAAGGAACTCGCCTACGGCTCTGCGGATAATAGCAAACACATGATGGAGTGGAAAGCGGGGGATGTATTGGGCTGCTGGTGCGTAATCAGCCCAAATGACAAAAACACCATCGAGATGGGATATTCGCTTAATGGTACCGATCTTGGGGTTGCTTTTACCGCACCAACCGTCAATGATGCCTTTGATTACTATCCCGCGGTGAGCTTGAACTTGAACGAGGTGGTGGATGTGAATGTCGGACCGGACTTTGCATTTGACGTAAAGGCTGGGTGTGTTGGTGCGTGCGAGTTGGTCAAGACTGTGGAGGCTGTTGTTGATGTAGGGAATTGTGAGGATGGCAGTGCAACCAAAGAAGAAGAGGATGAAGCTGCCACAGAAGATAAAGGAGCTCCTCTGCGGAAAAGACCACGGGAAAAGTCGACTGAACAAAGTGCCAAGAGCGAGGGAGAGAAAACGAAAGAAGAAGGAACGAAAGCTGGCTCTTCCAAAACAGATGGGACAAAAGAATCATTTGATCTGAACACATGTACTTCATTGGATGTGTTGAAGGAGATGGATCCTGATAGGCTGAAGAATATATTGCTGTCAATGGGAGTGAAGTGCGGGTGAGTACCTTTCATGCCAGTATTATTCAAATTAAAATATCTCCATTTAGGAGCGTCAATCATGTCATCTAACCAATCTTCATCTTTTTCGCGCACAGTGGAGCACCAGATGACCGCGCAAAGCGACTTTTTTCATTAAAGGGATTGAGCCGAGCTGATTATCCAAAGAAGGTTAGAGGAAAGAATTTCGTTCTGTGAAATATCCCGAATAAGAGGTGGCAGTTGCGTTAGGTTGGGAGTTATCTCCTTCACCACATCTGGCATGTAGCTTGCACCATGACATTTTCCTGTGCAGGTAGTGAAAGAAGAGGTGTAGAAGATATTATTGACCCACTCATAAAATGAACTGACAATGGAGAGAGGGAAGAATTTAATGTATGAAGCTGCAAACAAAAAATAACAATTAATTCAGATATTAATGAGTATAATCATTTGTTAAAACGTTATCTTTTTAATAGCTGCATACAATGTGCATCTTCTATATTCATTTTTTGCATCATGCTCCTATGTTCTTCATTATGAGTGATTTCTAAACAGTGCTCAATGGGAATGGCAACACCATGTCCTACTATTATGTTGTGGACACTGGATCAAGTTCCTTAGGATGCATAGAACTTCTCGATATGATCTTCCTCCACATCTTCATCCTCTTCTTCTTGAAAGTCTGTTGGTTCCTTCACGGGCTCCGCGTCAATCTTGTACTTGCTATCAAGCTTGATCGGAGGAAGTTTGACATGGCACTGACTTCCGGTATGTCCGAGTGAGTGGCACTTGCGGCATTCCGTCCTCGGGCACTCTGCCTTATAATGTCCCAGGTTTCCGCAGTTTAGGCACCTAGCTTCATATACTGTTGGCATGATGATTGGTTCGATTCTTCTTTGATGTGTTTTTCTGTTGTTGAATTATTAGTTGGTGATTAATCTAAATCAAAGTGTTGGTGTCTTTTCCGTTGCTTTGTGAATTTGTATTTTATGATCAGATGTTATGTTGCGTTAACAGGCATCTCATTTATTTTGGGCACCCTGGAGTCATGCATGGCGGAGGAGTTCGGTTCGTAAAGGTTTGAGGCGCATCGAGAACTCCGTTACATTCTGCTAATATTATGATGATGCGCTATCGTAGTGTACGATTTCATATGTACTCTTCTCATTACTCTTCTCATCTCCAGGTAGTTTGATCCCCTAAAATTGTGATCGTTTTGACATGATCGAGCTCGCTCGGAGTATGAATCGAGAACTCAGAAATCATGCACCAGTTTTTTTACAAATGAAGGAAGTAAAAGGTATTTCTAAGGTTAACAACAAATACCTCTGAGCAATATTGTCCACATCATTGTGTCACGCCGACGTGGTGCCAATCATGCCATCTGCTAGGAAAGTTCCTAAATTAGACAAAGTACTACAACACGTAGACACGCTTCTTTATTGACATCTTGATTTTATAGTGTCTCAATCAAGTCGTATCTATATCAATTGAGTTCAAAGTGTCTCATTGAAGCGGTATCAATATCGGTTGTGATAGTTGAGAATGTTTCGGATATCTTCGACTTCAATGATACTTCAATATGCGCAGCTAGAATTGGTCACAACTCTTTCACAAATCACAGGGCGAGATAATACGTGTTATTTATTTGCAAGATTTCCCGGCGCGGCCCGACCCGAAAGATTATCGACCAAGCAACAATACGATACCAATCTCAAATCTCAAGGCAAACAAAGTGAATGCAATCACATCTATCGTGCACATACAAACGAACATCAGATTCAGGCAAATCAACCCTGCCTGTGAAGCAAGGGAAGGGAGAAGGGAGGATAGGCGCGAATGTAACAAAAAATAAGCAGGAGATCAGTACCAGACACATAGTTCACAATTCCATCAAACAACATCCTGCAATAGCAAAAGCAAAACAACAACCATGCTCGACTGGCCAAATACAATCACGCCTCGGCGCCACCACATCCGCAAGCGGGCGGAGGCATACGCATCGGCACTGTACTATAGCGAATGCTCGATGAGTGGAATATCTCCAGACGGCGCCGCTGCGGCGGAGGAGCATGCACGATCCCGGCAGAGCCGATGGTGGCTCAAGGGGAACGATCCAAATCATCCTTCTTTGCAAGGAAGCCAAGGGTCTACCGAAGCTACACCGATCATATCAAGTGCATCGAATTCAGCTGAGAACCCGAAGACCAATGAATCCGAAACCTCACAGGTGGCTGAAGAAAACGGCGATGATCAAGCTCAGGCAGATGACGAGAATGACTCTGACGCTGCGAGTATCCAAGCAGCAGACGAGACCCTCGATGATGATGGTTCAAATGCCCCCATCATGGCACGTGACGATGACTTGGGCTCAAGCTTTGGAACTCTATCTAACTTCCGCAACCGCCAAAACGCATCCAAGCTTGGCATTGCGGGTATCTCTGCAGGAAAGGAAATCCCTGCAGCAATGGAACCCCTTCGTGTTGCCTCGCTCCATTCTCCTTTGCTGCCATCATGGTTGAGTCCGCATAAATCGCCGGAATCATCGCCTGAGGTCTTCAAACAAGAATTTGGCAGCAGTGAAGAGATGTTGAAATCATATTCATCATACCCAACCTTGACAACAGAGAAGAAAGATCCTATCCTCTTAAAGTCACCGGTAGCTGTTGCACAAGTGACATCAGAAAGTGATGCCGACTACTCTATCCATTCGAGTAGTTTGAGCTCCACTGATGACAGCACCATCTATCCTAAACCAAGCTACCAAGGAATAGATACAAAAATAGTCACCTTTGTCAGATCCAGAAAGAGAGTCCGAACTGACTGTTCGTCAATTCTTGGCCTTGACGAAACCTATCTTGAAGCTCGGATCCAGAGTGCCAAGTCTGAACTATTGTCAAAGCTTGAGAATGAAGGCACAGGCCCCGCTTTTCAATGTGCACTCAAGAAACTTGAGAAATATTCCAAGTTGAAAGCATCCACCAACAAGAAGAGAAAAACAAACGCAGCAGAATCTTCTGCAGATAGCACTGACATTGATGGCACTTGGTTAATGGCATCTCCTCCAGAGTACCCATCATGCCTCGGCAAGAATGAAGATGGAGAAAGTTTGTTCACTCTCGGACGTATGTCCTTTGATATGTACCAGCCGGCAGATTTGGTTTGCTCCATACAAAAGCAATACAACACCATCACGTCTGTTGATACGAAGGATCTGCCTCAGTGTGTACCAAAAAGCTTGAGAAAAGAGGTGCAAAATGAGCGTAATAGGGATGGCAGCGGAAGATTGAAGACCTACAAGTGAGTAATTGTCAACCTTTGACTGTTTGCCTATTACACTGAACAACGAACTGACTTATATTCTACCTCTACTCCAAAACAGCATTGTTGCTTCGTTCACAATTGAAGACTCTGGTGAAACATCAAGTACCCAAAAGCTAAGAGGCATAATGACAAACTATGGCTATGCTCTTCCTGACCCAGTTCATCCCGATAGAAAATCAATCTGGTTTTCCGGTGGCACCATCGAACCTGCTGATGATGACCAATTGGACCAGTGGATGAAGATCTTTGGCAGTACTGACCCGATTAAAACTCCAGAAGATGTCACCAGCAAGAATCTGTCTATTGAAGCGGAAATGGCCAAGTCTCTAGCTTCAAGAATACTGTTGGGAGCAGTCTCCGAGCCAGTTGATGATAATGGCACGGTAGGATTCCATCTCAATAAGCCTATTGGTGGTCATGGCAGTGCCTTTGTTGATGTTGTCTACATGGATGATGAGCTAAGAGTCATGAGAGGGAATGCTGGTTCCATCTATGTCTTCAAGAGAGCATGATTTTGCATGGCTAGACTTTCATTATTGTTGTTGTACACTAGTTCGAACCTGTTTGCTTAGCTTGTAGGAATATTGTTGCTATTTAGAAAATTCGCTATTTAACAATACCAGTCTAAAACCACCTCTCATACTAGGTCTTTCGCCTGACTGCTTCTCATACTTTTTGCCCACGCCCCAAACTTATTGGGCTGAAGTCGGATTTCAAGGCTGTAAAGCGTATGCATGTTTGTATCAGGGTTATTGTAGACTCCAAATAAATGTAACTTTCATGGGCAACCATCATTTACTTCCTGAGCACTTGCTCCGCTATCTTCCGCATAGGAATTTAGATTTACATGTTCATAAATATATGACTGATACGAGGGAAATCAGATACTCCTAAACGGTATGAGGGAAACAAAATCAATTTCTTTCCGTATAATACCTATGATATGGCAGTGCAAGGTGGAGGCAAAAATGATAGGGGAGCCTCCAAACCCAAGTGTCTCTCGTAGCACAGAGTTCTACATGTGTAATTGATCAGCCTCCCTCAAGAATATCAATAGTTTTCAATGATACTCACACTTGTAGAACTGTTCGCATCATGTGAGTGAATAAAATAATAACATACCATTATAAACCTTAGATTTTCTCGGATGATTGTATTCTTTCATTTCATTCCCAAACAAATACCCCAGTATTGAAAAATCAGTTCCAGAATGGAATCTCTCCTCTAATTTCACATTGAGTGACCAACCCCAAATTCCTCAGCACAACGATGCTCTTTTCTTTCTAAAGTCCAAGGCGAGCCTCCATAGCAGCATGCGGCACCTCCTCACTGGCCCCGCCGAAATCACCCACCTCCGGTCGATTCCTCTTCAAATTCAAAAAGTCTCCGAATCCAATGCTAGTATCATCTCCCGTCAGCGATTCGTACATGGCACGCGAGTCGGGATGGGCGTCCATGCCGGGCAAGCGTCCCCCGACCTTTAGGGCCATTTGGCGTTCGGTGGCCAGGCTCATGGCGAGGCCGGAGCCGTAGAGGCGTCGGATGGCATCTAGGTCTAGGGGGGATTGGGTGGATCCGGATCCCCCGTTGGCTGTTTTGATGCAGAAAAAGCAGCAAACGTGAGATTGCCAATGAATTACGACAAATATTCGATAATGTCATACAGATACCGTCTAATGTAATGTCACAACGCTGATAAAGACAGCCGAATATCAACAACGACACGTCCATCCTGCCTCACCTCTTTGCATGCGATCGATGGGATGGCGCTGCATCGCCGCCGCGGCCAAGTTATTGGAGTTTAATCCCGTGGACATTGCGTCCGAGGGCTTGCGCATTACGGGGATGGAGCTCATGGCGCTGTCTGACATGGTTTTTGTAGAGGATGGGTGTGGGAAAAGAAAAGGAGAGGTAGAAAAGGAGAGGTAGGCTACTAGGGTAGGGAGCTGTGGTGAGCGAGGGGGTTGTGTCTACGATGGAGTGGGGCGGGTGTGGTCGTTGTCGTGCCGTTGCCGTCGCGGAAAATCGATCGACGACGATGGCAATGGAAAAAGCGCGGCACTAATGTCGCTGTGCCCGTCGCCCGTCAAGTAGTAAGAGACATATATCAATAAATTTAGAGGGGATTTATCATCCCCCCCTTTCACTCCCATCATAAAACGATCGATCACAATTCCACAAGATCCCCCCCGCCATTCCCATCTCTTGTTTTTGATCCTCATCTATCACGCACCATCACCTACCATCATCTACCATCACCACCATTTACTTTACGATACACCTACCGTCACCATAAACAAAACCTAACAAAACCAACACAATGATTCATAGATTAGTCACAACCCGCAGCATACGCTCATTGGCCAGTTGCTCCGCTGCCCGCACTGCCACCCGGTCCCTTCCACAGCTCGCCATCCAATCATTGACAGCCGTCAATCCCATCGCATCTTACAATCCATCATCAAGACAATTCTCCGACTCCTCCCACGATGATTTCTCCCCCCAAAAGAAACACAACCTCGAAGACGAAGCCGAAGACACGATCCACGGCATGATCGAATCCCACGTCAAGGGCAACCGCATCATGCTCTACATGAAGGGCTCTCCCGCCCAGCCCCAGTGCGGCTTCTCCAGCACCGTCGTGCAAATTCTCAAAGGATCCGGCGCCGACTTCGCCAGCGTTAACGTGTTGGACTATCCCGAGGTCAGGGAGGGCGTGAAGAAGTATGCGCAGTGGCCTACGATTCCGCAATTGTACGTGGATGGAGAGTTTGTGGGGGGGTGCGATATTATCATGTCGATGGATGAGAGTGGGGAGTTGGGAGAGTTGTTGAAGGGGGGGGAGGAGGAGAAGAAGGAGTGAATATGAATTGGATTGTGATATGTGTGGCCGTGGTGGAATATTCGGTGTTTTCACACATGATGGAGAAGATGATTTTTAGATCTTTGATCTACTGTGAATCATGATATTAGAACAGGCTAGATGGGGGGAAATCGTAGTCTACGGTGTCCTCTCATATTGATCCACTCTAATCTTGATGTCAATACAATCTGCCATAGATGCATCATGGTTGTCTACACGAACAATAATGCAAAGAACGGTTTTTTGGGCAACTTGAATATGAACTCAGCAACCTGGAGGGGGAGTTGCACATGGGACAGTTAAGTGAAATAAAACAATGGTTTATCCATACATGTTTTTGTGTTCAATCTGAGGTTAATGCCATCGATCTCAAGCAAACACCAGACCGATGGACGATACTCTTCTCCGTTCAAACATCGTTATCTCTCCACTTATTCACAAATCTAGCTCACGCGAGGAAATTCACGTTACAGTTGTTTGTCCCGAACTTCTCTCTCAGTATGGTTTTGTATCTCCCTTGATGCATTTTTATTGGATCCATGCTGAGGTACTAAGATGAGAGCTGTTGCAAAATATCAGAATCCTTTGTCCACCAACAGAGGCGGCATGGCCTTTTTCATTGTTCTATCAAAAACCTGACATCTTCATAACAATAATATGATTCTCTTCTGGGACAGAATGAAGAACAGGTTCTGTATTTTCCACACCATCAAAATGAACTATGAACCCAATACATTTCTGCCAAATTAAACTTCCCACCAAGGTAGACGTGTCGAATATTTCCAAGCCTGTTTCCTCCCCTCTTTTTTCAGTTTCTTCTCCTCGTCATCCGATATTTCCTTCAATGCAGCTCTGTACCCAGGATATCTGCAAAGCACATAGGTGTTCACAAATGCAAGCACCCCCAACGCCGCACTTGCAATATATCCCAGCAATGTCTCAAAGGACCAAGCCACCATACCCATTAGAACATAGAACATTAAGCGCAGGAAAGGATTGTACAGAAATCCGAAATTGGATGCAATCGGATGTCGAAACCAGGAGAAATTCACTTCCAAGCAGCAGACCAGCGTGCCGAAGCAAACTCCGTAGCCCCCCAGGACCATGTGCGTGAGAGAGAATATGTTTGTGATATTTCCCACCTGTATCAAGATCCATTCGAGCAATGGGCAGTGTTTTGGGGAGATTTAGCAGGAAATTGAGAAGCGCTGGAAAGAGTAACAATCAAACAGTTATTCTGATACGATCAGGCATTACATCCTATTACATCTCTCAAATCTTACCGAACCAAATATCAACAGCCCAGCCGCGCCCAGATTACCCAGCCTCATGAACAACACGATCTTTGGCAAATCATCATCCTTATCTCGGCTATCGCTTCTCGGGTTTTCCCAGCCCAAGCCGCTACTCTGCGCGGTGGAGCTGAGGCGTGCCGCGGCTTGATCCCACGGAGATGATCCCGTGGAGTTTTTCCCTGATTCACTTTCATCTTCTTCCTTGGAGAGCGATACCCATGATGGCTGATCGTCGTCGTCTAAGAGTGGCTGAACGTGTTCATCTGCATCATCCATTTTGAATTTCTTTGCTTTTGCTTTTGGCTTTTGCTTTTGGCTTTTGCTTTTGGCTTTTGCTTTTGGCTTTTGCTTTTGCGTTGCGTGTCAAAAATAAATAATAAATAATGTCTACGATAGCTACGAGTTTAGTAAGAATAGTACTTGTCAAAGAAGATTTCTAAAAGCGTGAAGATAAGACCGCAACCTCCTTTTTGCTCGAAAATTACGAACTTAGTCGACCCATTTACTTAAGGCCAAGAACGAGGTTGCGGTCTTATCTTCACGTTCTTTGAGAGCCCCATGCTGACATTTTCGCCGATCGTGCAGATCGTGGTCTGCATTGTCATTACCTTTATTGGCCAAAAATGCGAAGATTCGTGCGTAAGTGTATTAGTCGTCTGTCCGCACTGTGTCAGATTCATGACGGAATCTTCAAGCTTCACCCATCAAAGTACAAACTGCA
>JALLAS010001032.1:0-10675 GCA_036939415.1 Detonula confervacea
GTTATAACAGTTTAGGAGGGTATGAAACCCCCCCGGGTAAATTAGGACTTCCCCGCACCATACCCTTTAAATTTCAAATTTGTTTATAATAAACAAAATAATTTACTACAGTTTTCTAAACGTTTGTCTTTTTCTTGTAACATCAGTGAGAACTATTTTTTACCTAGGTAAAAAGACAATGTAACACCCAACTAGAATTTTTACCTAGATAAAACAACAATGGATCTTTACTAGAAAGTACGTAGGAATTAATAGCCNTTGTCAGCAATGGCGTCATTATTGCCATTGAAGCCACCGCCGTCGCCGTCACCTTCTCTGCCTCCGGTGCCATCGAAGACGCCTCCACCGTCTCTGCCGCCATCGGCGTCTTTGCAGTTCGCCTTCACTGCTTCCATTTCCTTTTGGCGTCATTGCCATTTACATGCACCACCATCGAAGCCACCGCCGTCGCCGTCGCCGTTGACTACACTGCGGGGTGAAATCATGGCCCTTCATATCCCATAACCCATAATGTACCCATAATAGTATGCCTAACGCTGATATTGATCGATCTAAATTGAGCTATGGTAAGTTGTAATATGAAACTGTGGGGATTTGTTTATATGTAATGCCAATCACAACAAAAAATTGCAATCGCAAGGCCAATCGCATTCATAACACTGCAAACAAAAATAAATGCATGCTATCTTGTGGTTCAAGCACATTTCAACGAAGTGCGTTGCATCACCACAAGGGGCCACTTGCTATCATAGCCACCGTCATTGTAAACATTAGTACGTGAGGGTATTGGTGTAATCACGATTTCCGTAAGATAATTGGCGTCAATACTACTACAAAAGCCCAAATATCAACCAACATGAAGGCCATCCGTTGCTCCACCTCTGCAATCATGCAATGCATTCTTCTTCCTCTCCTCATTGACATAGGTTTAGTGCATTCTTTTTTATCTGCCTCCCATATAACTCATTATCTAAAGCGCCGTGTCTGTGTGGCATCCATCATGCAAAGTCAAAGCATCAACAGAACTGCACATGGCGAAAACAAAAAAACAAGAAGAAGAAAAAACGAAAGCTTCTGGCGGCCTCAAAGGAGTTGGCTTATCACTGACAAGTAGTAAATCATCATATGAAGAAAGTACCATTGATTGATCCAAACAAGCTCTCACATTCTATAATTACATCCAACAAAACGGGGGCGAGTCAAATCTAAAATGCGTAGGCCTCGGCTTCTTCCTACTCCCACTCCAAATTGGTCCAAGAAAGGATGATGTAATTCAACTATGCGGAGTGATTGCCCTAGGAGATATACCAAAGGGAGAGTCCATCATCGAAATACCCTACGAAATGGCAGTGGATTTGGGAAGAGAATCTGCTGATCCAACATTGCCGGCGACTACGCTTTTGCAAAAATATTGTGCTTGGAGGAGTGATAGCGATGGTCCTCCCGGTGATAAAGATCGAGGAGATTACTGGGCAATGCTTCCTCCGTACATGTCAGATGATTGCTTGGGTTCCACTGATTTTTTCAACGATGACGCATTGGATATGCTGCAAAGTCCAATGGTTGTAGAGGAGACAAAACTACGATGAGAATTGGTTCAGGCAAGGTATGAACGGGACGTAGAGCCCATGTCGGAAATGTCGTCTACTTTTTCTGCTGGGGAAGTGATAAAGTCACTACATAATCTCATTTGCAATGGGCTTCCTGGATTATCACATCTCGTGTATTGACAGTACAATGAGCTCCTGAATTGTCCACCACCAATCGTCTATTGACCCCCCTAATTGAAATGTGCAATCATGACAGGGACAGCCCGCATATCTTGACTGGAAGAGCCATGCCTGGTGGTATGCTAAAGGTGGTCGCAGGTGCTGCTATCATCAAGTCAGGAGATGTAATCAACATTGGTTATGGAGGCAGCGTTGAGGGGAATGATTGCTTTGTGCAAGATTATTGATTTCATGATGCGGGTGGTAGCAAAGAGCGTAGTAATGAAGGGTGATGGGGAGTTTGTGGCGGAAGCGCACAAGATTGTTGCAAAGAAATTTTTGGGGAAGGGAAGATTGGTTGAAATGATGGCAGCAGCGGATCAGGAAGAACAACTGGGAGCACTGGGGGCGACTAGCTTGGAGGATGATGATGAGTTATTGGCGAGTGTGAAGGTGACGAAGAGTGACAAACTGCCGGCGTTGGAGTATAGGATAGGGATGAAGAAGGCTCTGAAAGAATTGATGTGAACATTTGGGCAAATGAATGACTGATTGTAATCAACTTCACGGCGCATGCCTTGCTTTGACGGTGCAAGCAGTAGGTGCAAAAAAATAAAGTCTTGCTTGTTAGACCAATTAAGTAATTCATTTATGTTATTCAGATGAAGTTTTCACTTACTACTTTCATGCATCGCAGTACCTTGTTGATCTCTTTAGGTTGCCTACGAAGTTTGTAAATATGGAATGATCTGATTCGCAAGGCGTCTCACTTCTGGATTCTGATCAACATTCGCAGCTCCATGCAAGGCTGACATAGCCTGTTGGATTTCTATTGGACTCAAATAACCTTTCAGACCTTGCTCCGATTCCAATTCATTTGCTTGATTTAATGCAATCACTGTCAAAATAACCTTCAAAGCGGCAAGGCGCATTGCGATTACAGTTGGGCTATCACCTTCGCTGGTGTGAAAGGACTTTAAAGCGCATTGCCCCGGTTGATACTTCAGTGCTTCAAAAACAAATGATGTCACATTCATTAGTGCCTCACCATCGTCTTCATCTAAAGCGAGTGGTACAATATGGCTGGAGGAATATAATGCTGATTTAGCTCAGTGGATGTTACGTATACTGTCCTGTTGCATTACGCCCAAGTCTTCTCTTAGATATAGCAAGGTGTCTGAAAAGGGGCGTTTGCATATGTTCTTGAAAAGAGACACGGGTGATTCTGTTACAGTTGTTGGGGAGCATTTTCCATTTGTGAGTTTACTCAAGAAGGGTAAGCAGTGACCTGCCAGCTCTGCAAGCAACTTTTTCTCCTCTTTTGTCAGATTGCTTTGATCATTTTTCAAAGCATCTTCTTGAAGAGAGTTTGAGAGAAAGGTTGCCAACCCAACTACGGTGTCACTGGCCTCGTTGTCAGATGGAAGAACTTGGTGCACTGCTCTGTAATATGATCTTGGCATGCGACGGAGTATGAGGAAAGGAGCTAGTCTACCAAATACTGTCTCTTCCTTAACAATATCATTCTGGCGAGATTGTGAAATTTGATGCGAAGCAAAATTGATGACGCCACTTGTTGCAATGGAGATCCTCTTTTCCAACAGATCCAGGTTTTCATCGGCAGCTGACTTCTCACTGAATTGCCCATCTACCAAAGAAGCAAGCAAGGCGAGAGGGGTGCTATTCGATGGCGCTTCAATCATCAATTTTGCTGTGGCCAACAACAAGTCCTTGTATGCACAGTCTGATGAATAAGATTCCTTCAGAAGCGCCACTCTCCATAAGGGCCCATTTTTATTAAAGAAGGCAGCACTTTGGGTCTGGTCATTGGTGCTAGACGGCTTTTGGGTGTAGTATTTTTCTTCAATGGTACTCAAAGATGTTACCACGCATCGAACGAAGTCATCAGCATGGCCACAAATAGCATTCCCTTTCATTATGTTGCAAAGAATTCCAGATATCATTGACACGCTGGCTGAGGATTTCCTGTTGGAATAATGCTCAATCAAGTACTCTACGATTTGAGGAGTGATGATGTTGCATGGTACATTGGTGAAGAGAGATGGATTGGAACGTAATCGCAACCTCAAATAAGAAACCGATTCGATATTTTGCACCAACATCCTTGACGCTGCATGATACACAATGGAATTAGGACTGTTGCTTTCGGAGTCATCATTCAATGATTTGTTGCTTGGAAGCTGCTCAAGCATATTCAGCACCACCTCTATCATTATTTCCGCTCTTCCTTTTATTTTCAATACATATGGAAGTAGATATGCTGGCCTCTGCAATGCAACTCTAGATATAACTGCACAAAGCGCTCTAGATGTGGAGTCAAGTTGATCCTTGTTTGTAGGTGTTGTTGATTGTTTCTCATTCTCATCAGAAGAAAATTGTTGGGTTGAGTGCATGTGCAGTGCATCAAGTAACTCCAGGAAATATTTAGGTTCCGCAGTTTTGTCACATGAAGGTTCTGGAGCGCACCAGCCAAGAGACTCAGACCATAACATTGATCTATGATAGAGAAAAAAGTTGGAAATGGCAAAACAACAAGTGTCAGAACAGAAGTGACACCAAGTAATGAATATGGTCAGAATATTTGACTCACATGGTAGCAATGCTTATATCAACACATCTTTTTGAGTCTGAACGAAGCAGTACTAATATACTTTCCAATGCACTATCAACCAACTTTGCGTCATCTTGCCTCTTGCTGCTTTTCGCCAAGGTTCTGATTACTTTGCTCCCTCTAGAAAGCCATGAAGCAAATGCCCTGATAGCTGCTCGTTGGTGGTTTTCTTTTGTCCACGCCTCAGACAATTGTCCCTTTTTTCTGGCAGCCCGAATACTGTCTGTCAGTTTGGCCGATTCCTGGATCAACCCAACAAAAGCTTCTGCATCTGCACTGCCAAATGAATTGAAACCACTGATTTCATGTATAGGTGTGCCACAGAGGCTTTGTGCCATTCCGCCAACTCGAAAACAAAGACTCGCGCCAGAGCCAACATTTTCCTCTCTTCTAAATGAAATGCCAGACAAATTCCAGTATAGATTTAATCCAGCAGTTGCATCAACCCCTTTCTCGTGCAAATCATCCCCTATAAAATGATCGAAGAACTGCCGTTTTGACGATTGAATAACATCGAACCAATCAGTCACAACAGCCATGGAGCAAGTGACTCGTGAGGGATTGCTGTTGCCTTTACTCGGCTTTTCTGATCTTGAAACCCAATGTTGTTTAATAGCGAGCAGCCTATCCATGATTGGCATAATATCTCTCCATACCAGGATTGATTTTGGTGGCATCCAATTGATAAATGAGCGATCCGTTGCATCAGATGATGTTGTCGAAAGTTGAAACATGTATCGAACGACAACCACCCTTGATGATGCTTCAATCAATTCAAAACAAGCATCTGCAGCTGCTGAAGTCAAAATAGTTCTACCATCACTTGCATTGCTAGCCACTACACTCTCAAGAGCGGGCAATACTTTTGAGAGCATTATCTCAAGTTCTGATTGGATCTCTCCCAAACTTGATCTCGTGCCCTCAATGCTATCAGGCATAGATGTTCTTATTGCATTTTCCAGATTTGCAATTGAAACAGAAATCGAATGGATTCGACACCGCACCAAATAAGCTGCCCCCAGGGCCATGATTTTCAGCTGCCTGTCCCTACTCTCTTGAACGTCCATGTTAGGGTCATGTGTTGTATCTTTGTCACTGGTATCATTTTGTGGGATGACTGAAGTTTTCTTTGCATTTGCCGCCTCAATCAATACATTGGCAAGACTTTCATATACTACCCTATCAGGTATGAGGAATTCAACAACCCCCAAACCCAAAGCTAAAGATGGTGATATCAAAGCCTTCAATCTATTCTTCTTCTTCTTCTTCAGCAATGATGTGCTTTCTGAATAATCTTGGGCAATTGGCTCAAGTGCCAGCCTCCACAGACTGTTGAGCTGCACTGCAATACTCGAATTTTCAATCAAGCGCTTGGTCACAAACGATTTGATTAGCTCTGACGATTGTTCGCCTATGAAGCTTCCCACGCCAACAGATGATTTTTTCCCTGGAGCCATGTCATTGCTGCGCTTTTCAGCTCTCATTGAATGGCGAAGTTGAGCTAGGAGCAGTGACACATCATTTGCAAAACGGAGAGAGATGGCCGTGTCTGCTTCATTTGGCAAATTTGTTGATTGATCAGCATCTACGCGAGGTACCTTTTGCAATGTTTCATTCTCTTTTGTTCCAACCTTGTCAAGAGAATCAGCCTGGGAAATCTCCTCAAGACTGGAATCATGACTTTTATTGGATGGTTTCGGGCTATGAATAGAGCTCTTTGGCATTTCCTCAACCATCATTGGAGACTTCTGTTCTACTTCAACTATGAGTGGCTTTCCTAACTTCGATGCTGAAGAGTTCGATTTGTTAGGGAGAACTAACGGCAGCTGCTGAGATGTTGTTGGCTGGCTCCAACTGTCGAGTGATTGATTATTGTCATTTAGACCATCATTTTCGTATCCAAAAGAAGATACCTCATTGGCATCACCGGCATCGTCTTCAATCACACGAAGCAACGATGAAACAATAACAGGTTGGGATTGTTCATTTTGTACAGCATCATCACTGCCATTCTCGTTGGATGGCTCTCCGAAGTCAAGCAATGCAGTTGATGCTACTGTAACTCTTTTTATGGATTGCATGGATTTGTCTAGTTTTGCATCAGTCATAGATTCCTCCGAATTCGCCTCTTGCCTACATTGCGGTAACTTTCGCGGTCCCTCATCACGCTTGCTGTTGCATAATATAGTATTGTCGTTTTTGCTGTTTGATTTGCCAGCGAGCAAAAAGCCTCGTTTCATGCCCCCTTTTGGTTCTTTCGAAGATTTCGATTTCTCGATGTCCTTCGAAGAAACTTTAGAGCTTGCATTGCTGCGAGTTGTCGATGCCTTTGACCTTGGCGGGGGGTTGAGTAGGAAACCCTTCTTCATCGTGTGTTGGCGCCGACGACCACCGCCACCGCCGCCGCCGCCGCCGTCGTCTGAACGTGACGTGCTCGCGATAGCGGAGCTATCCCGCTCGCTAGGCAGTTTGGAATCAGATACAGATCCAAATTTCGCACGAGGCGCCCGCTTCCCTGATGAGGATAGCAGGAATCCTTTCTGCATCTTTACTTGACGTGTGTGGGCGTAGTAGCGAGGTTTGTTGTGGCATGGTTGCGGCTACAATGCATGAGCCGCCTGCTTCCTACAGCGAGCCGCGAGCCATTGTCGTTATTTTCGATCGGGGGATCGGAGATCGGAGGCGAGGATGGCGGGGATAGAAGATGATGGAGAGCGCGTGGAGAAAAGAAGATATTATTTTCAGGTTTATACGAAGGAACATGTAGCATATTTAGCGGGAGACGAACAATCCACGTCGTCGCCAGCACGACTCACGCGGCCTGCCGCCGACGGACAGCCGCAGAGACCAATGACAATGACATAATAGCATGACACCAATGACAATGGCAAATGGCAATGCGTGCACGCATCTGCACGCATGCACGACAGTGGACAGTGGATAGCGATGAGGATAAAAAGCCAAAATCGGGTTGCCCAAACAACCTGAAACGGCAACAGTCTCCGGCAATGAACAACGAGGAATAAGAAATAAAAGAGCACGGCTGCGGAACGGCAATGACGAAGAAATAATTCAAGTGCACCCACGGTACGGCTGCATTCATTTCACTTTCACGAGACATCAACATCGATCAGGGACTGCGCCGCTAACGAACAGGCGACGCCCCATAATTCAAGTCCATGGGCAAGAGACAGGGCACCTTACTTCATTTCACTTCCTTTTCCGCCATCATCGTTGAATAAAACCAGTCCACTCGGTCTCATCCGCCCCCTCAAGCCGCCGCCCGCCACCATGACCAGCAAGAGCAAGCTACGTTCGCTACCAATCCTCACGGAAATCAACATCTTCCTCATCAATTTGGCCTTCGCCATCTTCCATGTAGTGTTCCATCCGCTGGGCCTCGAGCCCGCCGTTTCGGCATTTTGCGTGGGCAATTTGTTCGGACTCGTTGTGCCTTACTTCGCCGTTGTGGCCGCATTGGTTCACGTCTTGGTTGGACCCATTATGGATTTAGTTCTTTGGTCTGGAGCGTATCAATCTATTGTAGTGGACTATAAATATCATTGGTTCGGTATGTTGCTTCTGTTGAATATTGTGGTGGGTTTCACTGATAGATCTCATCTAGAGGTAGAGGGGGCAGATTATCGACCTCCTACCGGTGTAGTGGCAAAGACTGCGAAGCTATTTTGGGAAGCGACTCTGGAGTACATGCAAATGACAGTAGAACCTTGGGATGAGGATGCCAAGCTACCACCTACACGACAATACATATTCGCTGTCCATCCACATGGAATTCATTGCACGCCGCTGTGTCTGTTTCATGCCAAGGGCACTCCATTCGATAAACGCTTTCCCGGTATATGCGAAAACAAATTGAGCGGCCTAGCTGCCTCGGTGGTATTCAAGATTCCGGGAGTGAGGGAATTCTTCCTTTCTTGTCCGTACATTGATGCTTCGAGGAGTGTTGCCGAGAAAGCGCTGATGGCAGATAGATCTTTGTTCGTCTGCACTGGTTCCGGGGAAGAATCACTTCTAACGCGACGAGGTGAAGATGTTTTGGTACTCTCCAAACGGAAGGGCTTTGTACGATTGGCATTATCTTATGGATGCGACATTGTTCCTATATTCGGTGTTGGCAACTCTGATTTGTTTACCACCTATTCCTTTGCCAGCGGATTTCGAATGTGGTTGCAGAAAAAGCTTCACATTTCAATTCCAATATTTCACGGAAGGTATTTGACGCCGCTTCCGCATAGAGTTCCGGTGAGGGTACTGGTGGGTGAGCCACTGAGCGTGCCAAAGCCAAAGGTTCGTGGTGAAAGACCAGATGATGCTGTCGTGGAAGAGTATTTGAAGAAATATATTGAGAGGGTGAAGGAATTGCACAAAAATCATACGCAGGGTAGAAAATTGCAAATACTTTAACCCTTTCCTTCATCATACAGCCAATACAGCCATTCATGTTTTTATGCATAACTTGGCTTCTATCGGTCCGATTTTGATGCTATAAAGCAAAGATATGATGGGAAATGGTACTGCGGATGATGCATTATACAATTTTTGGGGGAAAAATGAAGTGCTAGTACCTTGGTAATGCATTATTAGCGAGCTCGTCATATGCCAACCTTACTGCCGCTATACAACCATTTATGGTTTTATGCATAACTTGGCTTCTATTGGCCCGAGTGTGATGCTGTAAAGCATATACATGATGGGAAATGTTACTTTGAACGCATTATAAAATTTTAGAAAAAAATCAAGTGCTAGCATCTTGGGAATGCAATATTAGCGAGCTCGTTTTATGCTGGTGTCGCCATTCATGGCTGTATGCATAACTTTGCTTCTATTGAACAAATTTTGATGTTACGAAGCATATATATGATGGGCATAAAACATAAGCATCTCTGGTCATTGAATTCTGCAAATATGGGATAGGAGTCCCGTACGGAGCAACTCTCCACAGCTTGACAGCGGATCTCTTATCAGCACCAACGTGTGCTCCCTGTAAGATTAGCATCGCCATCCAACACATAACAAAGCCAGCAGTGACAAGTACTGCTTTTAATCCTTGTCAGCACGGTGCCTTCTTCCCTGAGTGATGCGCCATCCTGTCTTCGCTGGAATATCTACAAAATGCCTCCTCAATTTCTGTTTGCCATCTCGATCTGAAGCAAACTTTTTGACAACCCAATCTTTATAACAGAACTTGTTAGTCCAATTAGCCACTTACTCAAAGAATGTCAGTGGCACCATGAACAGAAAGATGCAAGCCAATGATTTGGCATAACGCATCACTTGCATCATGGCCAAAGATGGACCAACAATTCCTCCGCCTGCATTACCGGTGTATGTGTCAGACCCTGTAGGCACCCACGTCACATCATCTTCAGCAGTTACTTCAATCCATGGAGCGTGAACTGTTTTCAGGCTCCATATTCTTCTTCATCTCCCGGACTTCAGTCCTGGTAACAATCTCTTCAATAGACTGGATAGACTTAGCATCGCAAATATCTCCCTTTGAGACACTGTTGATGCTAGCAGTAGTGAGTAGTGAATTGGCTAGCATCGTCGTCAAAATCATGTTGGGGACATCGTCGTTTTTGGTTGTTTCCGGTTGCAAAATTGGTAGTGCAGCAATATCGTGCATGAAAACCTCGCCCGGGTCTGCGGCCGCCATCGTGGAGTCCATTGGTGGAAAGAATGGACACTGGCGGGTCCCGGGCTCATGCTTGCGAAGAAATTTGTACGTCAGAATGGTGCATGCCGCTTGTCTACATTTTGTCGATGCGTTGGGTAGGGGAGACGTTTTGCGTTTTATCGCCGATTTTTTTCGTAACCCTGTCTGAAGGAAAGGATTAAGAGCTTCAGCTTCTGATGGTTCATGTAAAAGGAGTCACAGTATACAATTTTTGGCCCAGACCCATACCATAGTTCTTGAAAAAAAATGAATCTTGGTTAAATTGTTGGATCAAGATTGGATGGCTCATGGCTCCAGTAAATATGGTAGATGTCTTGCTTTCTATTCAAATACAGTTCAAATGTACGGACTTTTTCTGTGCTCATGATACGGAAGTTTTACCTTTCTTATCTCTTTCACTGTGTGGGTGCACACACACGCACTGCCTGCCTGCTATCTCTGAGCAACAACACAGAAGATCACCACCATTGACACCAAGGTGACACCCATTTGGTGCTTCAATTGCTTTTACAAAATTTACTAATTTCTACATGAAAACCACTGCTTCTCAGTTCTCAGGTCTTGTTCTCCAGTTCTCAAGGTTCAATTCTCACATTGCTCACCCACATTCTCACCCTTTTATTCAGTCTTCAGACC
>JALLAS010001033.1:0-10473 GCA_036939415.1 Detonula confervacea
ACCATTGCTCATACGTGTACTCTTGAGCATGACCTCTACGATGTTACATTAGTACTGCTCTTAAGGATCCTGTCCTATCGAGCATACCATTGCTCATACGTGTACTCTTGAGCATGACCTCTACGATGTTACATTAGTACAATTTTATATTGCTTCATTGCTATACTGCTTTAGTACTATAATATAGAATTGCTATTGTTTTATTGTTATTGCTATTTGTTATGCATTTTGTGTATTGTAAAGATGGATCCATCGCTCCCAGCTGGGGCGATGCCACTTCCAGCCCAGACAATACCCATCGCCGATCTAATTCTGGTTGTCGTCGAAGGGGCGATAAGAGTAAGAGGTCAGGCGGCGTATCTTCATCACGATCTCAGGCCACACACATTGGCTCCAACGGCCGCGGCTCCGATCAGCACGACTGCGGCGTATCCCGGCTAACTCCCTCCGCCGCCGTCGAGCAACGATCCCATCCACAGCGCCATCCATCAAGCGTTCCTTCCTCCATTCCGATGCAGCAGCCCCTCCCGCCCACCGATAGTTGTCCGCCTTGTGCATTTCAGTGTTGTAGTCGAATACGGGATCGTCGTTGGGCCAGTTGTCGATTGCGTCGATCACGGGCCACTGCAGGCGGATGTTCGGGACAGTTGTTGATGTCGTACGGAGTCTTCGCGTTGGTTTTTCCAAGCCTGGTCCGTGCGGTCATTCCAGCCATCCGCATCATCCTCCGCCCCTCCTCCGTACATACGGGTATCCTCCTCCTCCCGGCGCTGCGAACGGACGGGGATCCACGCGTCCTTCGTCCCACGTCTCTGCCGGGCATCGCCCTGCTGACACTGCCACACGGCGCGCAGCTGAGCTGCTCCCAGGCCCCGTGCGTCAGCTGGCCGCCGCAAGAAGCGTCATCTTCGCCAGCGGCGGGCGGCGGCGACGTGGAGGTCGGAAGCAATTCGTCCGGGCCTCACCCTCCCTTCATTCAATGGGTCGACCTCGACCTACCCAAGGAAAGCAAACTCGCAATCCCTTCAGCTACGAGGACAACCTGCATCCAAACAGATCCAAACGTGTTGACGTCGAGGACATCGACGTCTATTTGACGTCAGTGGCGTGCTGCTCGCTCGCCTCGTACGATCATGCGTTGAACTGCATACAAAATAATTACTTGAGGTCCGTCATGCAGGACTAAGCCACCGGCAAAACTGTCCCGCGTCTTCTGGGTTCCCATGCACATGCATGGTATGAATCCATATCAAAAGATGCGGGACAGTCAGACAATATTGGTTCTCTCTGATTCAACAGCAGAGGTTCTTCTTGGTGTAATTGATGACATCAACATCATGTGAACTCCCTCGACAGGGCGTTGAGGACGTAAAACCCGTAAAAGCGGTAAGATTTGGCTTCGCACAAAATATTACGTACTTTACCTATATACGTCGGATTCCGGCCCAATAACCCAGTGTGCTGGCTCAAGATGGTCAGCGTTTTTCCCATATTTGATGGGATTCGGTTCGTACGGGCAATCTTGGCTCCTTTTTGGTGGTTCATAATGGTAGTAACGTAGGAGTTGTTTGTGGACATAGTTAGGCATGGAAATGTCAACATACTTATCATCATAGTACCAATCTAGAGTAATGCCACAATACAATGCTCCTTTCCAATCCACCGCCACTTCGTAAAAGTCTTCGAGGGCATTTATCAGATGAAGTGCATTGTCTTTGCTGATATACTTAATGCCAAAGTCATCAACTACTAGGCTAAACCATACTGGGCGAGTTTCGTGCTTGAAAAGGCCTGGTGTGTGTGGCATTTCATGATATCCATAATTGGCGAGTCTTTCCTTCAAGAGCTTGTTACTGAGGATGCCGCTTTGTGGGAGGCCGTACATACCACGTCTGATTTCCATGTAGATGTAGCCAACCCATTTTGCATCATATTTTACCTTGGGGGCCAAATCGTATAGTTCAATTAACTTGGGGGGGATGAGATCAATTTTCATTCTCATGTATTCATACCTGTCCAGGGGGGTGCAGAGATAGAAGTTTTTGACATCTGCACATGCATATCTTACTCCCGGGGTACTGATGACACTGTTCCACATGATCTTTGATGTTGACAGGTCTGTTGGTCTGGTGGTCAATTCGCCGGGGTAGTCAATTAGATTTCCCCCTACTGTGATCCGGACCCGGTTCGGATCCTTCTTCTGGGGGCGACAATCCACCACAATCCTTGCATACGTTACCGTTCGGTCGCTGGGGATTTTGGCTATCTCCTCATGGGTCATAAAGTGAATTGTGTCTGTGCCTTTTGTATCTTCATACCCCTGCGCCAGTCTGCCTAGTTCAACGCACATTGCTTTCATCCACACCTCTCGTAATTCTGGTGCATAAATTAATTGTTGGTATTTCGTGAGTGTCTCCTTCGTGGTGGGGTGGACGACGCCATTGGCATATTCTTCGAGGTTGATGTCGGTGTTGAAAGTGAGGGGCGTGTCTTGTAGGTGGTCAGGTGTGAAGTGGTGGGTTGCGTTGAGCATGGCATCCCCGATGACGGCGTAGAGTGCTTGCTGGGTGATCGCCGCCGGTCAGTGGCTTGGAAGTTTTTGCCGCCGTGCATGGTGGTGGTTATTTGTTGGAATTGGTGTACAGGGGGCATCCTCCGCGTCTTCGTTTTGTGGGGTGGTGGGGGGGGGAGGTCTTTTTGGTGTGGGGATTGTGTATTTGATGTAGGATACGTCCCCAGGCTCGGAGATGGGGACTTGCTTGCGGATTTGTTGATTGCCTGCTTGTTGCCGTAGTAATTTTCCGTCCTTCTTAGTTTGGAGTCGAAGCAGGTGCGTTAATGTTTTGGTTGTGATGGCTTTGGCGTTGTTCTGTCTGAGGCCGATGTTAGCCCTATTTTTCCTGCGCGTCTTTGGGTGTTTGGTGGGAGGCTGGGTGGTTGATTTTGCTTTGCGACTTGGTTGGGTGCGCTGCAGTGGTTTTGGGGAGGCTGTCTCTTCAGTGGGAGTGTTGTTCCTTGTCCTGCATTGATGGACATATTTTGTGGAGAGGATGGTTTGTCGGTTGGTGAGGTCAACTGATGATGATTGTTGTCCCCCCACCTTCAGAGCTGCGTTATTCCTCACCCTCAGAGATGCTGCATTAGTGAGGATTGCTGTTAATTGTTGGATTGCTTTTGCATGCCTGCATTTGATGGCTGCATTGGTTGGTGTGTCGTTATTTAATTCCCTCACCAATTCTGTTGCTGCAATGATAGATTTGTCTGCCTCGGAAATGGTGGGGATTGTGCAATGGGCTGGGTAGATCCGGTACGTTCACTTGTTCTGAAACTATTTGTTTTATCAATCCAAAATTCTAACAACCTGTAGTGCATCTTGCAACTACCAATGTAGAAATCATCCATTGCATGGGGCTCCCATGCTGCTCTGACAGTTGGGTCGACGTAGGCGAGTGCTCGTGATCCAAGGATGGCCATGGGGGTTTTATTGAAATCAAATTTCCCCTCCATTTCAAAATAAGCTGATTTTAGTGCGTTTTGGCGAGACTTGCGTAGTAGATTCAGGGTGTCTTGGATTTGTTGGAAGAATTCTTCCCAGAGTTGGGTGGGACAGGTAGGATCAAGTGTTGCAAGTGCCAACAGGATGTGGTATTTTACTGCTTTGACGGCAGTTTCGGCGGCATTGACCCTGTGGTTGTGTGGTTCAACCAATTGGACGTTGACTTGCTGGCTGCGGATGTATTGTTGTACTGCCTTGGAACATTCATTGTCCAAGACATTGAGTTGTGGTGCTATTTGTTTGGATTGTAAGTAGCTGTAAATGTCCTTAAAAGTAGCCACCATGCATTCATCACTTCTGCTTTTTATTGGCCTGATTATTATTGTATTAATTCTGTAGATGTATGCCACAAAAATGTAGTTCATTCCACTGTAGGAGCAGACTGGAAATCGTCCACAGAGGTCACTGTATATTGTGTTTTTGTTTTGGTCCGCAAGTGCTACAAAACAAAACATCTCATCGCCCATTGCTGTGCAGCTTTGTTCGATGGGGTACATGTTATCAACTAACTGTCTGGCATCCAAAATGCCTTGCCTGTCAGATCTGGTCGATCCCAATCCTTGGTGTGTGAGGATCACGTGGCCTTTCTCTGTTGCTGTTGATGGTGGGAGATGGTTGGCATTCAATTTGTAGGTCAGGCCAGGGAAGGATTGCAGCTGCTTATTTCGGATGGCTTTGAGTAGGGAAGATTTTGGTGGGGAGCAAAGTATTTGATGATAATACATTGCCAGTTCGGCTGGGCTGCTTGTAGGGTGCGCAGAAGCAATCATTTCTTGTGTCATGCTTGCTTGTTCCAGTCCATTGGATACTGCAGTGGAGTGACTGGTTGGAGTCTTAGGAGGTGATGCGGTGTGATTGCTCACTGGGACCATCCACAGTCCAGTTTTTAAACATTCTTTGCCGATTAATACAATGCGCCCGCGGTATCTCACGGTGCAGTCGATTTTTGTAAATGCTACTTCACATCCCACATTACATAGTTTCACCACCGATAGGAGTGAATGTGATGCTAAGCCTGGTATGATGTGGCCGAGCCTTGCTTTTGTGGGTAATAACGGTAAATTGAGTTGACAAGTGTGTGTTGAAGACACATGTCCACCATCTGGTAGGCGTACCTTCAATGGTATCGGTGTGACTTGTATGTTGGTTGTGGGTGCCGCTGACACCAAAAAATGACTAGTCGCACCGGAATCTAAAATTGCCCATTCATGTAGGTTGTGGGAGTCTAAATTAACGGTTCGCAGTAAGGCTGTTGCTACGATGTCATACCTTAATTGTTGTGGTATGTGACTATGTAGATAGGTATGGTTGGGGGCCGGAGTCTTTGAGTACAAATTAACATCACTGTTATTTTTACCATCACTATACGCAGAATCCGCCCCTAACCGTCAGAAAAAACGTTGATTGCCGTTCCACTGGGGTGCAAAACCTGGTGGTGGTCCCCGCTGCTGCTACATGAACCCCCCAAACTGCTGCTTGTATTGCTGTGGTGGCATCGTTGTCTGTTACATTGGCTGTTGCTGTGTGGATTGGCCCGTAGGCATGCAATATTGTTGGTTGTGCATGGGCATCACATTGCCGCCTAATTGCTGCTGTTGGTATCCATTCCACTGTTGTTGCCCTTGATTGTTTTGCTTGAATCACTTTGGGACAATATCAGGCCAACCTGCTGCACGTGGCCAGAGAGTGCGCGTGCTATTGGCTGGGTTGCCTCCCATGGTGTTGTTCTTGGTTGCATGTTGATTGTGATTGCAGTGACGGTTGTTGCATGTCATGATGTTGTGGTCACTGGGTAGGTCGTGTCCATGGGTCCAACAGTAATTGTCGTTGTTGTACAATTTGACATTGGTTGGGCGAGTTTGGTTATTGTTGTTGTTAGCATTGTTGTTGTTGCCTCCATTGCCATTGCCGTATCCCGTCCATCCATTGTTGTTGTTGTTATTCTTCGTCTTCTTCTTGCGATTATTGTTGTTGTTATTGTTGCCGCCGTTGCCGCTCTTTCCTCCGCCGTTGTTGCCGCCTCCACCATTCCATTGTTGCCCCGCGTTGGCCGGTTGGTTCATATGCATTTGGTTCATGGCCATTTGCATTTGCTGTAATTGGAAGTTGAGTTGCGCATTGGGTTAGGCGAGGCCGGCGATTGTGCCTTGTGTCTGCTTGTGGGCATTTGCAAAGTTGGCAACCGAATTGTTGAATTCTGCCTCAGCATCATTGTTTGTTTGGGCAGCGTTGCCTCCATATCCAAATTGGCTAGCGGTGAGGCTGGTGTCGCGCTTGAGCTTGATTTTATCCTTCCAGAAAGTCTTGAAGTTGGACCAAGATTTTGTGCCGTCTGGGCGCTCATGCCACTGTTCATATTGGGTGGTGAAGATCCCAATTTGGTTGATGACGGTGATGGCAATATCAACGAGTGCGTTGTCTTGAATGGGTTGGTTGGCAAAGATGGAATAGATGTGTCCATCATCTATTTGCTTTTGGAGGCGTTCCCATCAATCTTGGAGGGTCCATGCTGTTTTCATGTGCGTTATGTTTTCTTCACGCTTAGCTTCGTTGGTGGCTCCATATTGACTGAGGAAGTATGCGAAGCAATCGCGGAATTGTACTTCTGGAGCGGTGACACGCGTGTGTGTGAAATCCATTGTGTAGGCTTGATCTATGAGTGATAGAAAGCGATCTATCAGCGCAGAATTCATGGTCTTGAAGTCTTTGTGCATTTTCTTGACATATTCCCATTGGGTCTTGTAGTTGGAAGTTTCCACTTGGGACCAATTTGGGTTTAGATTTGGTACCGGGCCTGGATCGGTGGGGTTCTGTGGGTATGCATCATTGCTGTGTGCTGACCATAGTACCTGTGGGAGACCCATACGAAGAGTAGGCCTAACGGGGATGAGTTGCTTGCATGTGATTGGGAGCATGTCATTAGATGGTATATGACTTGTATCATTTCTCGTAGGTTTGGAACGCCGATGATCTTGGGGGGCGCTTCTGGAAATGCCGCCAGCATATCCAATTTGAGCGTGCTGCTGAAAGCGGGAGCCATGGTGGAGGTAGTTTTTTTCCTTCAAGTACCGATTTATTGGCACTATCCTTGCTTGGTGGGAGGAAAAATCTTGATGGAGATGCTTGAGTGTAGCGTAGAGTATTCTCAGAATTTCGTAAGTTCTACTGAGACTTACTAGACTAAGCTAGAGAGAGCTGATAAACCGTGAACTTACAAAAATTATGCGTACTAGATAACTATTGTGAAGCAGGTCTTGTATGCATGATATTCGTATGTGTATCCAGTAGCTGAGCATTTCGTCTAGCTAGTCTGGATGTCCCTTGTGCCAGCCGGTTTAATCGTGGCTGTTGAACGGACAGCGGTTGAACGGACAGCGGTTGAACGGACATCGGTTGGAAGTCCAAACCCTGTGCGCGGTTGTTGGGAATCCTTGGTAATGGGACCCTATTATGGTATGGGTCTGCCAAGGTTTGAACACACCCTCGCCGTGTACTGGGTTTGGCCGCACGAATTAGAAATTGTGGCGAGTTAGACATGTGTAAGTAATAAGGGCGCACATGTTGGTGAATTGCGGCCATGTGATGTTTCGATGGGTAATCGCCCAAGTTCTCCTGTCCTGGTTGGTGGAAAAATTGGAAATACCGTTGAGTTTGTTGATCCAAAAGCCAAAAATAGCGCATTTCCATACTTCTAGATCATTGTCTCTTGATTGTGTTATTCACAATGCCAACGGCAGTTGTGTTGCCAATGTGTATCGGTGTGGGCGGTTGGGGGTGGCCTAATTCGTGCAGAATTAGTCTTATTACCTTCGCTTCTTTGGTGTTGAGAAATAGTGCACCTACTTCCGCCTCAGCAGCCGATGCAGCGACTAGTTTGAGTATTGCACATGTTATGGCGATATTTCTGTTCCGCTTGATGGGACTGCCTTCTCGTGGTATGCTTCCAAGAAAGAAATATCCTCCTGCCCGGCTTCGTCCCTTGGTGGCGGTGAGGTAAGATGCGTGAGTGAATATTGAGGATCATGTCTGAAGCTCGGAATCGAAATTTTGGAAAGAGATTGGAATGCATATAATCCAAAAGTTGCTTGACACGTTACATGGTTTTATTAGTGGGGTTGTCTTGTTCTTGCGCAATTCTATTGGGGGCAAAAAGAATGGTCAGATCGACCGCACAGGCATAGTAAAGGAGGCTTCTGAATACCTGTCGTATCTATTGTTCCCCTTCATCGTCTAACGGCATATCTTGATCTTCTTGAGGTAGGATTTGCGACTGAGGGCCATACTGTCTGGGGGCCGGTTGGTATGGACAATCTTGTTTTCGCTTGGGGGCGCTGTGGTGATACCGCCCGAGTGCCTTTTTGACGTAATTAGGCATGGACAAATCCACATATTTCTGCTTGTAGTTCCATTCTAACGTGATGCCACAGTATAATGTTCCTTTCCAATTGATTCCGATGTCGTAGTGGTCTTCCAGTACTCATATGAGGTGGTCAATGTCGGCGCAGTTGCTGTACTTGATGCCTAGATCGTCAACAACAAGGGTGAAATAGATGTCTCTGTCTTCATGCCTGAACAACCCTGTAATATGGGGTTGCTCGTGATATCCTTCATTGCTGAGGCGCTGTTTCAGGATGTTGGCTAAGAATCAAGCTTGGGGGAGCCCATACATGCTTTTTGGATTTCAATGTAGACAAATTCATTTTTTGCCTTGGCTTGTAGATTGTATTGGTCAATGAATGGTTGGGGGATGAGCTTGAGGGGCATGTACATGTATTCATACCTGTCCAGTGGTATGTTGAGGTAGAAGTTTTTGATGTCCGCTGCTACAAATCGCGCACCAGGGGTGCTTAGGATGCTGTTTCAAAGTAGTTTTGACGCGGTGAGATCAGCAGTGCGGGTTGTTGGTTCATAAGGATAATCAATAAGGTTTCCCCCAACTGTGATGTGGGCACGGTTGGGGTCTTTCCTATGGGGTCGATACTTCACAACAATCTGTGTATACGTTACCGTCCGATCCTTTGGTATATTTTTGATTTCGTCCAAAGCGAGGAACCTCATGGTTTCTGTACCTTTTGTTTCATCAAAGCCTTGCGTCAGTCGGCCTAGCTCCACGAACATTGCCATTTCCCAAATCTCACACAAAATAGGATCGTGAACCAGCTTCTGATACTTGGTGATTGTCCCTTCATTACTTGCACAATTCCGTTGGCCACCTCCTCTATTGTCTCCACGTGCACCATTGGTGCTGCCATGACGGGGCCAAAGGCATTGTCGTTAGTGTGGAAGGCTGGGTGTGCATTGAGCACGGCGCACCCAATGAGGATATTGATCGCGTTGGGGTTGATGAAGTACGCTCCCGTGGATTGATGCTGCTGTACATGCTGGGAGCGTCTAGGAGCAGGGAGAGAATAGCTGGATAGTTGCTGTGGTGGTTGGGGTAGTCCTGGGTGATGGTTGGGGTGGCTGGCGGTGGGATGTTGCTGCCCTTCAGATTCACATGATGGAATATGATGAGAGATGGTGCCGCCGGTGTAGGTGAGTTGGTGTTGTACTTCTTGTTCCCCTTGTCTATTATTTGTTCTATACCTTTTCTATTATCCATCAGCTTGTCTTTCACAGTTTGTGCATTGATGATAGCTTTCATTCTCTTTCTGGAAGGGTGGTGGGCATGATTGTGCTTGCTGCTGATGAGCTCGCCATTGACCTTCTGTTTTGGGATTGCGTCGCTGCCGCTTAAGGTAATTGTTGGTTCCCGTTCCACCTCTTCCATGATGGTGGGCATGGGATTGTTTCTTGTGCGTTGTTGGTGCACTTATTTGGTGGCCCTGATCACCCTTAGAGCTGTGGGATCATTTGACATTGGGACGGAGATAGGATTGGGAGCGGTGCTGCCGGTCACCCTTGGAGGTTTTGTAGTTTCCACCTTCAGAGGAGTGGCCTCAGTTATAATGGTCTACAGGGCTTTGATGTGGCCTGCATGGGTGATTTTATCCTCTGCATCTCGTGGAGTGTTTTGCTTTATTAATTGCAAAAATGGTTGCGCCGCGAGTAGGGTGCGGTCTGCTTCAGAGAGTGAAGGTACTTTGCTGTTTATTGGATATAGGCGGTAGGTGCCTGTTTTGCGCACCCCTTTGGTGTGGGTGACGAAAAATTTGAGGAGGCAATAGTGGTCTGGGCATCTGCCCGTTACATAACAATCAACCCCGTGTGCCTCTCATGAGGCTCTTTCATCTTGATCTACAAAGGCAAGTGCTTTTGTGCCTAAAATGGAGATAGGGGTTCTGTTGAAATTGACTCCCCCCTCCATCTCTCCATAGACTGATTTTGTTGGATCCCGTCTGGAGGTACGTAACAAGTTCAAAGTGTTTTACATTTGTGCAAGGTAAAGGTCCCAACGTTGCAATGAGCAATTCATGTCAACCTTGGCGAGGCCGGCAATAACGTGGTACTTGATAGCCTTGACAGTAGGCTCTGCTGCATTCACACTGTGATTGTGTGGCTCCACTATTTGGGTGTCGGTGCCATTGCTCTTGATGAAGGTTTTGACTGCCTTGGAGCATTCGTTGCCGAGAACATGGAGTTTTGGCTGGAGGTTTTTAGTTTTTAGATAATCATAAATATCTGTAAAAGCCTTCACCATACTTTCGTCTGATCTGCTCTTCATTGGCCTCATTAATATTGAATTAATTTTATAGATGTATGCCACTGCTAAAATACTGGGCTCATAACCCAATAGGTTACACGTGGAACTTGGAATAACACAAGTTCCATATGGAAGCAAGCAGCACATCAGCTCTTTTCCTCAAAGTGACAATGGCCATTCGAGATGAGCTAGACCCAATAACAGTAGCCTTCATAAAACAATTGATGTACTATCAACATGAACAATTAATTCTAGCATACATCAATTAAAAGTC
>JALLAS010001034.1:0-11252 GCA_036939415.1 Detonula confervacea
AAAAAAAAGATGTCATCTAATATCTTAAAGGATTTACTTGGGGATGACGGAAATCGTGCACTGAAGGGAATCAAAAAGAATCATGAGAAGTTGATGCATACCGAGAAACGAAAACTGACTCAAATTTACAAAGCAGTGAGTTATTTGATAAAATGACAAAGAGACGTAGGACATTGCGTGACAAAACCAATTCATTGAATAACAATACATACATTCAACGCAAGTGTTGCTGGCATGATGTATTGAAAGAAATTAATACTGGCAGTGGACATACCCGTAAAACGAGTGATGCACTACGTGATCATATATTTTCAAATGAGTACAATTGTAATAAGTGAAGTATATTAAGAAGAACTTATGTTATTACAGTTTTTTACAAACTAGTCAGTCCTGTATACACATGATCGAGCATGTAAGCTGGAAGAATAATGCCATCTCCATTTGATGCATTTAGTAAAACTAATCCAATATGATCAGTGGTTATCTTGTTGGTTCCAATCTTTGGTGTTTCAGTCACGTCTAATCCAATAACATCCTATGCGACAAGCTGTAGTGCTAGTGTGTGGTATTGACCCATTGTCGTTCTCGGAATGTGGTCCTCATGGAGAATCAACTGTTTGTTTGACTTTAGCATTCTAATCAAAGCTTTGGTTGTAACATTTGACCTGCCGTTGATGTTAGTGGCCAGTATCAACATAAGAGTATGCCTGAAGAATACACCGGTAGTCTTACGAATTGAGCCATCGCAAGATGAGCAAAACTTCCTACAAAGCTATTTATTTTTCCAGGTTCAACTTCAAAGTAGTTCTCAAGAGTTGTATGATAACAAGCCTCGGTATCAAGTAAAAGCTTCACAACATCCTGCAGCTGATCACACGCACGTTTTTGTTTGTGCTTGTCCTCATTCAACATTGCCCGAACAAATAGACTCACATAACTGGTAAACAAGATATGAACCAGATATGAACAGGTGCCGGGTATGACATTCATTTTTTGATCCACTCGACTCATCTCCTGCAAGAGCTCATACAAAGTCGATGGAAAGCCCTCATGAAATGCATTGTCAAGTTCATTGCTGCTAATTCTGCAGTTGGCAGACGATGTTGCCATTATTTCATCATAGAAACCCTTGGCCAGTTTAGAAGGAGGCAGACGATCGTCACTCACACTCAGGTTCTGTTCAAATGAATTACTTTATCTTTATTAGCAAATACATTAAAGATGTGCCATGGTTATTATAGAAAGTGTCTCAACCTTGCATTCATAAAATGGAATGCGTCTCTGCAAACCATGCACGGCCAGGTGGTCGCAAGATTGATCGCGCGGTTCTTGTATGTTGTAGTGTACAGCGCTTGATTGTAGTGTCGTGCGTATGTTGATGCCAACACGGTGATTTTTTACCAATGCCTCAAGTTGCTGCTTTCTAGCTCGGCAATTTTTGACTTGCTAGTGGTATGATATCAGATGGAACCTGCTAATCGGTGTGCTGAAATACCAACCTGTCCTTTAATATCAGATTCACAAACTCGGAATATATTGCTGTGTGTTTTAAAACAAACACTGTTGTATTGTCTGCTGCAATTGGATACATGACCATGTTGTTGTGTCTATTTCCTGCTGTTTCCTGTCTGCAAATTCGAACCCATAACAACAAACCAAATATGTATTGTATTATTTGCTGCAATTGAACATGGCAGTACATAGTCGTGTTGTTGCATCATAATAGTTTTGGTATCACAGCTATGTTGTGGCGTCTTCTCTCCCTTGCTGCACTCACAATTCTCAAATTATGAATGCATTGTGTATCTCAGAATGTAGCCCTCCATTCGTTTCCTTTCTTGCATTTGTGATTCATATAATCTTGGAATGCATGCACAGAGGTCCGGTGACGACGGGCATTCCTGCTTCATTGCGTCTCTTATATTTGTGAGTCATGTAGAAGGTGTGATGCTCATCCATATTATTCATAGCAACTGAGAATAATGCAAACTAATAGAGTGAGAGGGCACGACTGGGATTGGGATTGATTGCATGCAATGGTGATCGAGCCCGAACGACAAGCAGGTTAATGTCCCGTGCATCATCATCTTCATTTTGGACGAGAGATCGAATGATGCCGCTTTCCATATTGTTTGATCAGAGATGATCATGCCGAGCAACCAAACCTCAAGATATTTCTGAGCAGACGATCTCGTCTTCTTCCGACTGCTTGAGCGCGTAGATTCAACGGTACTCCTAGTCCGTTTCTTGCTAGCATCACTCATGACGATACTCGTACACCTTTGAGATTTGCAGTGGATTATGATTACTTTTGACGGCAAGCCTTTCTTTCAAATGAGAATATGAGCAGAACGACAGACAGGGCTCTACTCTTTGATCTGAATGTTTCTGAGGCGGAAAATATAATGAGCGAGACAAAGGGGAGCGTTGAATGTTGAATTTGGGGTGAGATGCGTTGAGAAATATAGAAGCTTAGATTTTGTATTTTTGTATTATATCATGTAAAATACAATACCATACAATACCAAGCTTCGTCGCACAATAGAATGCCATTAGGATTAATTGGCATTTGCTTGAAAATGCAGCATCTCCATATCGGACTGTAGACCGGTCATGAGATGGGAAATCGGTGTAAAATATATCAGTTCTATACATATTTTAAGTAAGTGTGTACATCGATTTCCTGTCTCATTACCAATATATTCCGTGTATTATGCACCTACTTCATTGCCTATTTGCTGTTTCTATATATGGTCAGCGGTTGTTTTGCTTTGGCCAGAACAGTAAAAAAGGCGTTAACGGGTTAATGATAACCAGCGGTATAAAAAGTACGTCTGCCCGTCGTAGGTCACAACAAAATTGTTGTGATACCCTAGTGCTCGGAAAGCGTGTGTGATGTATGAGCAATGCATGCGATCAAGTGAGGCAGATTCCCGGTATGTGCATCCATAAATTGGTACAAATGCGTGCCATCTTGCCCTGCCATCAGCTACAACGGCACTGAACGCGACGCCCACACGGCTAGCTGCCCATTCGTTGTGGAGGCCAACGCAAAGCCACCAGCCAAGCCGGTCCAGCCTGCACCCGGCCCCCATTGTACGGGTCCCTACACAGGCATTGTAGCGTTGTGTCCAGCTGCCAAACAAGAGAAGCTGGCCTTGCAGATTGCCAAATGAGTCTCCGTCACGGATCTCCAAAGCCTCTTCATTGCCTGGCTAAATGAAGCGCGGGCAGCTCCGATCGCTCACGGCGATCATTAGGCCGCAGGCCTGCCCAGTCCGGAGGTGCAATCACTCCATTGGTGGCCACCTTCCAGGCTTCATTACTACTGCTGTCTTCAAGTCCCGCCTGGAAGGGGAATGCCACCCCAACTCCTCCCACCTCGCGAACTACTCCATTTGCCAACAAGTCAGAATCTACCTTTGTACCAGGGCACGCTGTTGCAAAGCCTTCACTTCTGCCAAAGCCCTGGAGGCACACGACAATGACGTGCGCCTCCAGGACACCGTGCCACTCACCACCTATCAGTTTCACTCCACCAACGATGCCCATCACCATATACCTGATACCAATCCATTCAACAACGGGGATACCGCCTCCGCTGCACCAGCTACGCCGCCGCCCGCCCATTTCCCTTGCTCATCACCCACCACTACGCCCATCCCTACAATGCAACCCGCCCATATGCCACCGCCCACCCAGCAACCCGCTTTACCACCCACTGATATACCCGCCTCTACCATATACCCTGCCTCCCAGCCATCGCCCGCCCAGCCACCCGATTCACCACCCACGGCTTCACCCGCCTNTACGCCCATCCCTACAATGCAACCCGCCCATATGCCACCGCCCACCCAGCAACCCACTTTACCACCCACTGCTACACCCGCCTCCACCATATACCCTGCCTCCCAGCCATCGCCCGCCTAGCCACCCGCTTCACCACCCACGGCTTCACCCGCCTCCGTCATGCAACCTGGCCCTGTGTCGCCGCCCACCCTGCAGCCTCCGCCATCGCCCGCCACCGTGCCACCATACCCACCCACCGTGCCTACCTACCCGCCAACAAATCCAACTGAGCCAGCCTCCCACTCCAACATCCATCTTTGCGAGAGCTTCCTCCTACCGCATCACCAGTCGGACCAGCTTCTTCATTCCTGGCACCACGGCCTCCAATTCATCGAAGCAACCTACCGCCATGACCCGCCTGACTTCTGCTCCACTTGGAGACGCTTCCTCGGCCGGAGAAACAAGATTGTGCTTCGGGAGTTAATGGCCGCCATCGTGCACTGCATTGTGCTGGCTTCCACTGACTTTGACCCAGGAGCCGAGCCCTCCCACTCTCACTCCCCAGCACCCTTCTGGTGGCTACTTGTGCACCTTGAGTGTCTCATACTGGCCCCCTCCGCCAGAGAGAGTAGTGATGGGGTGAGTATCAACCAAACCATTGCCCAACGTATCGCCAGCATCCGCATAGGAGCCATTGCGGAGGTCTTTCAGGAGGCAATGAGTGTCTCCAGCTCCAGTTGGAAGGCCCCCGCCGACAGGCCAGAACGGGAGGACATCCGGGCTGTGCAGGAAGCAGCAGACAATGACAACTTCCGAGCGGCCCACGCCCGAGTATATAACAACAATTCCATTGCGTCCAGTGGCGCACACAATGAGCCGATCCTCCACTCCCTCTTCGCGCCACTGCTGGGCCACCCGTCACCGCCACCCAAACTAACCCACCAGCGGGTCCATCTTCCGGGGGACATTTGTGCCACAATCAAACAAGCCGCCAAATGCACGGGCGCCGGGGTAAATGCGGACTCAGTTGATGCCTTCGTTGAAATTGCCAACCTCAACATTGTGTCGGTCAACGACGACTTGCGCCGCCTTTTTGACCTGGTCTTTCAGGGCCTCCTTCCCCCAGAAATAGGAATAAATTTCACCGATGCATATCTCTTTCTCCTCCACAAGGACCCCGACGATCCTACCAAGCTCCGGCCCATCGCCATCCCCTCCAGAATGAGACAAATCAGGGCTAGTCACATTATGACTTCGTACCGCCAACGTTTCGCCATCGATATGCTTCCACTCAACTACGCGATTGGGGTGGACGGCGGGATGTATTTTATCATTAAAGCGGTGTAGTTGGGAATAGAAAAGCACATCTCCGGGCCGCAGAATCGGAACGAGCTGCCAACCAGGGCCGCAGTCTTCCTCGACCTGAAGAACATGTTCAACAACCTCTCCTGGGAAGAGCTAATGAACATAATTGGGCAGGACTACCTGGAACTAATGGCCATCGCCAACCTACTCTAACATGCCCCGGGAGTCATTCACTACCACTCAGAGGACGGAACATGGTGGCAAACACGCATGCAGGAAGACGTAAATCAAGGCTGCCCGCTCTCTTCCCTCTTTGTAACCCTAGTGCTTCCCCAGGTACTACGCCCGCTCAACACCCTCATGCAAGAGCGCACTTCCAACAGGCTCATACGACAACAGTACGGAGATGATGGTCACGGATCCATCACCAGCATCTTCTGATACCTTGACGATGTGACTACGATGGTATCCCTGCAGGAGCTACTCTTCTTCTGCCAGAGTTTTAACGGAATTGGCGCGCCGTTAGGCTGCTTCCTCAACCCGGGGAAAACCCGCATCCTAACTTCCACCAACAGCCAGTCCATCCTCCAAGACCTCGCCGAGTTTGACGATGCACTGGCGGAGGAGGTACTCATGGCCCTCTTGGAGCTCTTGGTCAAGACCCCATCCACACCTGATGGAACATCCACCTTTGTGGAACTGCAGTTGGGCTACAGACTCCTCGGTGCACCGGTTGGATCGGATCAGTTTGCTTTGGAATTTTTTGATCAACCACCCGGGTGCTCAACCTTCAGACCAGACTCCGTCTCTTCGCCCAATGTACAGTGCAAAAGGTCCCCCACCTCCTGGGGGCGGAGGTTATGCACTCACTGCCGCTCAATTTTGACGCCTCGCTCAATGTTGACGCCTGTCACTGGGAGGAATGGAACTGCCCCCTCACCGCCATCGTGAACAATCAAATTGTGTCCTTCCTGGGGGGCCTCACGGGCAGAGAGATCCCCCTGGCCAGCCTCCTCCTAAGTCAGATCAGTGTGGTGCATGGTGGACTGGGGCTGATCAACGCCAGTGGCCGAGCAATCCCGGACTTCGTCATGACCATGACAATGGCTATGCGCCATGCATCACAGGGCTTCCGAATCAACCAGGACTCGGCCCCCTGTCTACTTCACCCCACCGTCCAGGACCTCTACCGCCGCGCCAGCAATCCCACCTCCCTTATCCTGCAATGTTTTGAGCTCCTTCTACCGCCAATTGCAGACGTCGCCTGCGGGCCGCGCTGCCCGGCAAACGAACGCGCCAATCATCTTCTCACCAAGACATCCAATCACAGTGCCTGCAGCTGACTACGAAGCCATTGCAGCAAAGGCCTGGTAGATGCCCTCTACGCTCACCTTGGGGGCACTCTACATGTGATACCACCTACCGAGCCTGCTCTCGCTGCACATGGCATACCCACTGATAACCATGTGTTGGAGCAACCCGTCCCATCGATTGCGGAACAACCTATTCTCCTATGCACTACTGCGCAAGCTCCGACTCCCTATCTGGGACCCAGCCACCCTCCTGAAATGCTGGTGTGGAAACATGCACGACTATTGGGGCGACCACGCCTTCAGCTGTGTCGCCAACAGGAAATCAGGAGCACACAATGCCATCGTCCAAGGCACGGCCGCAGCACTCCAACGGCCTCTATCCACGACAGGCTACATTCTTCCCCATGGTAAGGTTGATACAGAACAACTTGGAATGATGCCCAGCAACGGCAACCTCCAGCCATGTGACTGGTGCTTTGACATCAACCAGACAACTACTAATGAAATGACCGCCACATGTCCCTACAACACAATGGGAGGTGATGTCACATGCATCAAACCGATTGAGGACACGGCGGTTGTCGGCTCTGCAAATGTTAAGGAAATAGTTACGGCCGCTGCCGTCCAACATTTGCAGACCTACGAACGTCTGAAACTCATGCGGAATGGTACAATCGACGCAGCCATCGATGGCAAGGTCTTGAGCGACACATTAATCGGGGAGCTCATTCACAGCAAGACCATCCTCATCCTGATGCCCATTGATCCGCACAGGAAATGCGGGCCGATGTTTGACCAATTCCTCTTCAATACTAGACCGCCTGAACCGCTTGAGTTCCGCGCCAACAGGCCCAACGCCACCAAAATGCATAATCTGGCCAGGCGACACCCCTGCCCACTTGGCATCATACCGACGGCGTGCATCAAATGGAAACGTAACAAACGCATGAAATTCTACGGCCATTCTCACACTGTGCCCATTCCCACGCAATACATCCAGCAGCAACTGGGGCGCACCATCACGAAGGCATATGCGCAGCTACTCCGCAATGCTGAAATTCGCATTGGGGATAGAATGAGGCCGTGCAGGTCCCCCCACTGTCCACCTGGCTTCACAACGCCATCACCACCACCCACCTCACCAACCGTGTTTGCTTCTCTTGAGTCCCCACTTAACTAGATAGCAGATATAAAATAACCAGGCCAGTCACACAGTTAGTGAAGGGTTGAGCCAGATGAGCTGTCATTCTACACAGCGGTACACACCAATTGGCCCCTCTGAAGATACCTGTCTTGGGGTCAACCCTCAAGCCTAGGATAATTTTGGTAGTCCCACGAGCAGCAATACGACGACGTACTTGAGTCTAACTAGAGTGACAGCGGTAGTCTATCGCTACTGAATAGCGATATATGACGCACAGTGGAAATAGTAAACTTATCGATAGGACGTGCAGCTGCGCCATCAAAAGAATGAACTGCCTGTCGAGAGCAATCGACCTGAAACAACTGCCCACATCTTGTTTTTTCAATGCGATGGATTCAGGAGGATTCAGGCGTGATTCAGGATGGTCGTGTAGTGTTCTCAGTTCTTAGTTCTCAGTAACAACAATCGTTCAGACGGGTGACACACGTATCATTGTTGACGAGATGATCTATTCGGACGCCCTAATATGATGGGGCCATTACCAACGAAAAATTCCCGATTAGTCTCTTCATGACTTTGAACACCTTTGAACACGAACAGTGGTATGATCAGGGTGTTGAACTGGCAGCGTTCCGTGTGTTTTATGTGTATGAGATTGTATGAAAACCTTGAAAAACAATCACATTTCAGGCTAGCGCCCTCACAAAGAACACACTGGATATATCAGATACGTGCAAAAATACGACTTTGCCTGAGGATAGTTAACATTGATCGAGCGGCTCAAATATTAAGCCAAAGTATGTTCATGTCATGTTTTGTGGGGGTGTTTTGCAAAAACAACAAGACCACATATTGATAGAGAATCGCCGACGGGTCATTCTCCTACTACCGATAATGCCAACAGTATCAAAAGTAACAATGACCAATCACGGTATCAATATCACAGTATTAGGAAGCTTAAAACAATTATCATTAGACGTCCAACCTTTACATTGGGAAGTAGGAGGATTGGAAATGAGGGCAGTCGGGATACAAAATAACATCAATCATTCCCGAGTTCTTTTCCGCTCCAGGGAAGTATGCTGATATCTTTGCACAATGCAGAGAGGGTAAAATACTGCCGTTCTTTCCTCTTCATGAACGCCGCAGGCAGCCAAAGGCGTGGAAATATATTATTTTTGTTTCATTTTTTGTGGTGGAATTATTACAATTGATTGGGATTTTATTGTTTGTTACGTGAGAACTTATCCGATTGTTGGTCATGGCATTGCCTTGATCAAGTAGTGACACCACTGGCTTCACTATTGTATACAATTGCACCAGATTTGGGCTTAATAGAGAGTGATAATAGCATCACATGTAGCATCGATCCAAGCAGTCCCAAAGATGTGCAGCGTACGTGTGTGCTTGAGGTGTGCTAGCATGATGGTTTGATGGGTGCAGGCGGGCATGAGATGCTACAGTGGTTTCGAGGAGGCCATAAAGAAATTGCCCGTGGCCGGCGCGACGCAGAAAGTCCACGCGGAAGTAGTAGTAGCAGCACCAGCAGGACAGCGGCGGGTGGAGGAAGCAGATGATCAGATGGGTGGGTATCAAAAAGAAAAGCCCTACAGATAATTTGACTGAAAGAGGAAATGAGGACCTAGTTTGGGATTATTGTCATATAATTGTTCTGAAGTGACGCAGCCTTTAAGATCAGCTGCAAATGAAGCAGCAGTCGCAACGAGGAATAAGAAGCCTGTTCTGCTAGTGCATGGTTACTCCTACATACTTTGTTGGATGCATAACCTTCATGAAATTGATCAGGCTTTGCTTGCTGAGCCACAAACCATCATTACATTGTCATGATCAAAACCCCTGTCTGAACACGGCCCTAGGTCTGAATAGTGTTATGAGATGGAAGGTAGGTCCGCATAACGAATAATAGGACTGTCAGTTTTATGAACACATACTGCAGATGGAATTTTATTGTGTCTGGCTGTTTAGTGGTGGAATCCTCAGGCAGAATGATATCGTTCTCTCAAAGCGAAAGTGTGAAGAGATTTTGCAAAATGCCTAGGGTTGTATGAGCGACAGAAGGCGACGAAAAGCATTGTGTGGCTCTTTCCAGTAGCAACTCTTCTGATCTTACTTCAATAGAGGCCCCGCATAATGCCACATGTCACCGCATATATGCCACTACACACTATCTTACAAATCAGCTAAGGATGTATCACAAACAGAGATTTTTGGCCGACTGTTTGTTCACCGATGTTATTAAGCAATCTCACCTTGCTAATATTGTCTAAAAAGCCCTTATTGACTGTGATCTCACACAATGCAGGGAAAGCTGTGTACCAATTGTGCAGGCAGAGGTGACAGTGTGGTAAGTGGAACGCTCCAGCTCGAGATCAAATTGTATTTTATTGAGGTATGAGAGGGTCTGCTAGAAATATGTAAGAGCATTTCCATATTGATTGCTTGGGTTGTTCTGCAACTGTAGAGAAGTCCAACTTCAAATCGTATCAAGCGGGGCAGCATAACTTGTTGCGAGGAAAGATCATACAATCTATGGGTATGTAAGATACATTTATATAAGATGGCGATCATTCAGTGGTGAATCGGTAATAGTTAAACATATTTTGAGAGTACTGTTGTCATTTAAGAGAAAGGCTTCGAATTTATACAACAGAGTATGATGATAGTATTGACCCCAACAGTCCCAAGGAAGCAGTGTGCATGGGAACACCCTGGCACCTGGCATGATGCCACTGCCGGACGGTTGGTACTTTTACGGTGCAGGCTGCCAGCCGAAGATTTTATACAAATATATTTTAAACGGCCACAAAGTGTATTACATCAAATTCAAAAGGGCTGGATCTGACTTTACCCCTTGATGAATATCCATGTCAAATAAGGTGAACCATTCTGTCAATGAACATGGAAAACTCGTCCAAATCAACAGTGCCTCCTTCAATAGGTGCACAATTATCGTGTTGATGCATTTATCATCGCTGCAGAGTCTGCATCTGAAATGTGATTTTCCAGAAGAGAATTAAAAAAGCAAGAGTCTGCAACGAAAGGCGGGCGCAACCTATTGGATTCGTCAGTTTGAAGTCTAAATTTGGCTGTGAGAATATTATTTGGATGTATCTCCTTCCTTTTGACTGAGATGATCTGGGCATTCGGTAAACTTGAAGGACACACACGTTGCTGTGTGATACAGGCAGGATCACAAACTTTCAACAAGCGTTCAAGCTCTTCGTCAAAACATTCAAAATCCTTCTCGTTGCCTGAGCTCTTAGTTGCCGTTGTGCTCTTAGTTTCTTTGCTGTGACATGGCTTGCAATCATAAAAGCTGGGCATGTCTGTGAGTATTAATACCTCACCCTTGATTTCTGTACAAACGATTTGACCAATTTTCTGTGAATAACCCCGGATGAATGATTGGTGCCGCCATGCACCCACATCACAGCCTGTCGGGATTGTGATTTGATATAAAATGCACAAAGCGTTAGCGCCCGAGATTTTGGATCAGACATAAGTACTTCTAATATAGTATTTATTTCAAGAATGAAAAAAATCTCCGATATCCGTGAATCAATCGAATTGATTTGATCCATCGTCCAAGGCACGGCCGCAGCACTCCAATGGCCTCTATCCACGGCAGGCTACATTCTCCCCCATGGCAAGATTGATACAGAACGACTTGGAATGATGCC
>JALLAS010001035.1:0-10469 GCA_036939415.1 Detonula confervacea
TAGATTTTTCGAGAACACGTTTTTTGGGGGGCGCATCTTTGGGCAAGACCCCCTACCTCTTTGTGCCTTTTCTGCCATATTTGCATTATTCTACATGTCCAATTAACCTACACATGGGGAGAAGAAGAATGTTGTCAGTCTCGTCAACTCTTCCTGAATGGAGTGCATGGGATTTGCAGCTTCTGCCATTGGAGTCATTGCCCTAATTCAGACCGGCAATACCAGCATGCTTTCTATCCCCGGGGGACAGGTCGCGCACAAGTTCCTCCCTGTCTTGCTCGCGGCATTCTGTGAGCATATCTTCATGATGCTCTCGCCAAAGAAGGCCCACGACAAGGCCAAGACCCAGGTTATTATCTTCAAGCACAAGCACACCTGCATCATGACTTGGATTTACATCATGTGTTTTGGAAGTTTCATTGGGTACAGTGGATCTTTTCCCAAGTTGATTGTGGACCTCTTTGGATACCTGCAGGGTGATGGATGTGTTAAGGACAATGTCTTCACAATTGGCGGCGACCATGCCACATGCGCTGCTGATAGCGGCACATGGGAAACTAATTATGATTACCCTAACCCAAATGGGCCGGATGGTCAAAGGTTGCATGGCTTGGAGCCTTTGTGGGCTATATCATCTGTCCTGTTGGAGGAATCATGGCTGACAAGTATGGCAGTGTCAAGATGACAATGATTACCATCGTTTGGACAACCATTGCTGCCTTTGGACAGGGTGCCCTTGGGAACACATGCAAGTAGATGGGTGACCCTAACAAGCATTATGCACTGTTCATCGTACTCTTCCTTGCTCATTTCCTCGGCACTGGTAAGATACATTTTTCTCAAGACAATACATTTCCTTTTTCAATTTGGCTTCATTCATCTGATCAAAGATCGTCCTAATTTAACCACAATGCCCTATCATAGGATTCATGAACGGAACCACCTCCCGGACCATTGGTGTCCTCTTCCCTCCTAAAGAATCCGGCCCAGTCCTTGGCTGGTCCTCTGTCATTGTATCATATGGAGCATTCATTGTCCCAGTCATGTTTGGAAGTGTGCTCAAGGTAGGTGTACAAGAGGTTACCTTTTATGGTCTCGGAGGCTACTACTACTATACCACCTGTGCTATCATGAACTGCTGGTACTACCTGCGCCCTGGATGCGAGAAGCCTGGTGTGTAAACCGGATGTGTCAGGAGAGGCAGCAAATGAGGCAACTGCTCATAATATTTCCCATTTGCATGCACCCCCAAGTTTTGATGAGGTTCTGTTACTTACTGCCCTAAAACCCACGAGGAGAACGGAAGTTGATATCATCCTGCCAAGTCNGGGGGGGGGGATTATTTGGAGGGATGGGCAGCCTGGAGCCCCTAGTCATGGCAACTCCTTTGTGAATTATAATTTATCTGTCCTGTGATTGTTTAGTAACAGCACCTCAATACCCAAGTTTTGATTAGCGAACAAATTTTCATATTGTATGAATCGATTTTGATAACACAATAGAAGATTGCTATGCTTTGGTAGACATTGGGGCTGTTGATCTGTCCAAGTGAGGAGATGCACCTACCAGTGCAACACACAGGCAGGAATGATCAAAGTGTAATGTCGTTTAGATTTTACAGGCAGGTGGAGATATTGGCTGGGGCTAAAACTGAGTTGAAGGCCTGGCTGGCTGGCGAGAGGGAACAAGAATCCAACACGCACTTGTGATGCATGGAGATTGAAGTTTATCAGGAATTTGAGATAAGGCGATAGAGGGAGTGCATCTGTCCCAAAAATATGAGACAAAATGTGATGTTAGTTTCAGCAACACTGTTGGCTGGGTTGACAAATGAGGCACAAATGATTGGGTGTTACTTTTGTGGCTGATAAATGTAGCAAGAATCTGCCAGAATGTTGTGATAAAAACAACTACACGATGTCTAGTTAATCACAAGAGCATGATAGAGTAGGTACGTACATCCTACTAGGTACCTGCTAGTGTTAGGTACAATACGATAAAAGATAGGAGTAGAGTTGTTATATGATTTCAGAATAGTGGGTATCATACAGTAAGAAATATCTCTAATCTCCCGCCATTTTGTCCATCACCAACTCCGGTACACGTCTTACTTATTCCTACGTGAGAAACGATTCTAACGGCTCAACCGATGAATTAGACTTGTCGCCGACGCGTTGGGGATTGTTGGGGATGGTATGGTAGGGCGTTGTTGCGAACAAAAATACGATACTGCATGTTATCACTTATCATCACAATCCATGTTGACCACAGAGCAGATCTATGTGTATCATCGTCAGTTTCATTTTCGTTTGCAGCGCCTCTCCTATCCTAGCTATTGGGATTGATCAATTCCACTTTCTCCATTAGGAATCGCAGCAGTTATTCATTGATAGACTTGAGCGCAACGCAACTCCTCACGACCATATCCTCCCTCACCCCAAAGCAAAACTATGACGTCCCTCCGAGACGAAGACGAGCTATTCGGCGCCAACCTCTCCATGGACTTCTACGCCTCTTCCCCCAACAACAACTACACCAGCAATAATGCCCGTCCGTGGCAGCAATCGCCGGCGTTGTCTCCACTCACCGCCACACCTCGTCCTCGGACGGATGGTCAGCACCAGCAGCAGCGAATTGACGACCGCGACCGAGAGCCGTACGAGCTGTTGGACGATGTGCCCCCCGCGACGATTCCCAACAATAACTACAACAACGATAGTCCGTCATCGGCATGGAGGGACGAGCAGCAGCAGGAGCAGCAAGAAGAAGAAGAAGACGAGATAATGGGCGGCCGGAATCGCTATCCGGTGGAGGAATTGTATCCCGACGTGGACGACGCCGGCAACGGCAACGCGTACGAAAGCTACGCCCGTCCCTCTCACAACGATCGCGGTCGTCCTCCGCGCACCGTCGACGGTCCGCAATACTCTTCGCGTTCTCCTGCCGCCGGTAGAAGCCGCTATCCCATTGACGACGACTATGACTACGTCGATGGCGCCGCCGCCGCGTCCTTGTCCTCCTCCAAGGAAGGTGGATATTATTCCCAATATTCCAACAAGTCTCCTTGCTCTCCTCATTCTGTGACGACTTCGTCACAGAATTCTACGCAATACAAAAGTACCAGGAATAACTACATGGAGGATAATGTCGATGCATCCATTGACGAATCGAGGAGCGACAGCGAGATCAGCGAGTACGATGGATATGCGAGGCAAGAAAGCGATCCCAGCGACTACGATGGATATACCAGACAGGAAAGCGAACATTTTAACGATGGCGACGACAGCCGGTTGGGATATCATGATTACGACAACGGATCGGGATACGACCTTCCCAGCACGCCGGGCATGGCGAGCAGCAGCAAGGTGAATAATAGCGTGTGCTCGTTCGATCGGTTGTATCATGATGATGAAATGATGATTGACGCCGAATCCAATATGGAGGACAGCCGCAGTGGCGAACATTATGGTGGCGGAGACGAGATGGTGTTGGATTCTTCTTCTCCTGCTCGATACTCGCCTGGATCACCTTCTCAATATTCGCCTCGATCATCGGCCCAAGGTACTACTCCAGGCAGCAAGTTATCTAGGGGCAGCTACTCCACGCCTGGTAGCAGATCTCAAGGCATGACGCCTGGCAGTAGTGTCAATGTACCACCTTCCCAAGCAACTCCGGACAGTGGTACTGATCACTTCAACGGCACGCTCATCGCAGATGGCACACCCATGAGTGAAGGCGGCAATGTAGACTCGACAACAACTCCAGGAGAAGAGCATACTACTCCCGGAAGCAAAGTTCAAGACAGAACGCCTGCGAGCGACAATGCACCCACTCACGACCCTCCAAGCAGCACCGGCCGCTACACCAGCACACCTGCCGCAGACAACAGTGGCACGCCCACGAGCAAAACAAGTCCGGACATGACAACTCCGGGAGAAGATCCGAAATGGGCAAATATCAAGGTGGACGTCAAGGCGCCCACACCGCTGCGTTCCAACCTCGGAGAGTCGGTGCTTCAGCGTCCTCCTGACAGTCCGTATCAACATGCATCGGTCTCGCCCATCGAAGTATCCTTAAATCACGGCGACGAACCTCGCAAAGAGACTTTCTTTGCGGAACCATCGGCTGCTCTGAAATCACCACCAGAAGCAATTGTGCCAAGTAGTCCGTATCAGAGGGCATCAGTCTCTCCAATCGAAGTATCTCTAAATCAGGGCCATGAACCTCGCCAAGAGACCTTCTTTGCGGAACCATCGGCTACTTTGAAATCGCCACCAGAAGCAATTGTGCCAAGGGAAGAATGGATGGATTCTCCTGCAGTCTCACCAGCAGTCTCCCCAGCTTCTTCTCAAGATTCATCAAATCCCATCATCATGTCTCCACCAACTCCGCCAAGGGTATTTAGTAACAAACAAAGATCTGATATCTTTCGCATCAACGGCACGGACAGCTACCTAAGCAGCAGCAAGAGCGGGGGCATGGGTATCAATGCCAGCGAAAGTGACGGCAGTGCCATTAGTGCCAGTAGAGGTGCCAGTAGAGGTGCTGGTGTACCTTCCGTGCCATCGAATGATAGTGCCATTCAGCATCTTAATCATTTCCAAGAAGAAGTCCAGCAGGAGGAGGAGCTAGAGGTACTAATTGCATCACTTGTAGATACTCCCGGAGGACAGTCTGCGGGACTTCAGTACGCCACCACCACCACCCCACACAGCCCCAGAAAGAGTCCTCGAGGTTACAGTAGAAGTGAAAGTCCTCAAAAGAGTCCTCTCAGCCCGTACAGTCCAATGAGGTTTACTCCTCAAGAAGAGTACAGTTATGACAGCAGTCAAATCAATAGCTCTGAAGAAGATGATGATATCAATCATGATATCAATCATGATATCGATGATGCTGCCACTCTCAATGAAAAGAGACAACGTACTGATACCCACCGCCAAAAGAACAAAAAAGAGGATCCACCAGAAGAGGATGATGTTGTTGAATACTATTCTACAAGAGGGCAGCAGCAGCAGGCACGGGAGCCGGAGGGACATAGGCAAACGGGTCTTTTCCCCGATATTGACTTGTACAGTGGCAGGAAGGTAGTTGCTGACGGCTATCACACCAGGAGGATAGCCCCGGATCCAGATGCCGCTGCCCCTGCTGCTGCAACTGTGATACCACCGGGACAAAATACTGCGGCTGCTGGAGGAGGAAGGTCCTCACGGTATTTTGAACCAGAGTATGATACATATACCTCCGTCAACAAGGAAGGGAATGAACCTACCAGTGATCATTACCAGATTGATCAGCTCGATGATGATTACTACGAATTGGATGACAACTATGAGAGCATCTACGGAAGAAAAAGTAATGATGCAGGGGATGAAAAAATGGAACTGGAACAAGACTACTATGGCGACTATTATGGAGGATCGGACAAAGAAGCGCAAGGCAAGGGCAAGAAAGAAGCTATTGGGTTCAAGGCAAAAGATGGCCGTCTTGTGCAGGAACAATATCATGCAACCACAATTGCCGCTGAGACAAAAGGATTTCAGCGTACTTCGGAAGATATGGAGGTGGATGATTCCTCATCCTCGAGTGGTGATTCGTCAAGTAGCGAAGAGAGCAGCAGCCTCCTTGGTGACAGTATCATATCTGCCATTTCTGAAGATAATCGTTTTGTTCAACAACAAAGGGTGCACCAAATGCAGCAGCAGCAGCAGCAGCAGCAGCAGCAGCCTGCACCAGAGAAAAGGAAGAAGAAGGAAAAAAAGCAAAAACAACCACAATCTCCACCGTATTACAATATAAAACAGAAAGATTCCATGGAGAGCGATATTAAGTTAGACTTCCCTAATGATGAGACACCGGCATCGGCAAAAGGAACAGAAAAAATGCACTCTCTGTCAAAGCAGGTGAAACAACAGCAACAAACACTTCATCATAATGATTTGTATGGAGATATTAAACGGAAGGATTCCATGGAGAAAGAAATGAGCATTAATTTTGGCAATGTGGCAAATAGCCAAGAACACGATGATGTTGACATACCCAATGGTGGCAATGACCCCACGAAACAAAATACTCAGGAAGCTGATAATGGTGGCATCAATGAGCGTCGCAGGTCTACATCAAATACCATTGAATCACCACCCGAAATTCAGAGGAAACCATTCAGCTTTGACCGTTCAGATGAAGAGGAGGAATCAACTGAATATGAATATGATGATCACGCACCAATGAAATCCAACAACGAATATGCACATCAGAGCAGCAGATCCATGGTGTCAGATTATTCGGGCTATGACTCTTCCTCCTCTTCTTCAGCTACTTCTTCCGAGGACGAAATAAGCAGCGACGATGAGAGCGACGCAAGTGACGATTATACTGTCTTCCCATCCAAGGCCATTTCCAAAATGAACTTGAAAGTCCACCACGACCTTGATGATGATAATGATGGGTTGGGCGAGTCAGACGATCTTGTAGAGCAAGCATGCCATCACCTCTCACGCGGCCGTAACGACGAAGCGCTTGACATACTAACTGAGGCATTCCAACGCGCCCAGGACAATATGCATAGTGCTAAACAAGATATGGATGAATTCTACTTGAAAAAGAATAAGAAACATCGTGGTGACCCCAGAGATATGCAGGACAAACTCATACAAGACGAGCATGAAGATCATATCGATGCTATGCTACGCAACTCTGCCTCCTCCATGGCCAATGTACTAAATAATCTTGGGGTTGTCTACGAGCTTAAGTCCGAGTATCAATCCGCAATGAACTCTTTCAGGGATGCACTAGAGGTGTATCGCAATCAGTGCCATCGGTATGAAAACGCGGGAGACGCGGATGTGGATAGGACTGTCAGTAACATTTTGCAGATGAGTATAGCGATGAAGACTGAACGGAGGAGGAAGGAATTACATCACGAGTCAAAGGAGTTGGCAGCGCAGGCCAAACACTGGAGTAGTACATCCAACAATGAAAGTCTCTGCAAGCAGTTGAGAATGGAAAGGCTCAATGTCCTGATGTGCATTTTAGATGTTGAGACAGAGAGCTTGGGAAGAACTCACCCTGCTGTTGGACATACTTTGTTGAAGAAGGGTGAGTTGCATTTGCAGATGAGACACATCGATATGGCCATCAAGGATACCAAAGATGCGATTGATATCCTAAAGAAGGGGCTGGGAAATATCCATCCAGATGTTGGGTTGGCACTGATAACATTAGGTGATATGTATAATTATCATGTCAGAGGCAATCAATTTGGTGGTGTATGGAATGATGATGGCTTCAACAGCAAAAACGAGGCATTGTCGTTATATCAGGAGGCTTTGGTACCGTTGCGCGAATCGTTCGGTGAGGCCAATCAGCATTTGGGATTGACTCACAACAGCATTGGAATTTTGTTTTCTGCAAAGGGCGAGCCAGATCTTGCCATGCTGTCATTTTACGATTCTTTGGGTGCGCATGGGGTACGCAGCCGAACAGAGTATGGAACCAAGATGACTCAAGGCCAATCAAGTCCACCTGATGTATTTTATGTTTGGATCAACGTTGCTGGTCTACACATGGAAAAGCGTGAATGGCAGCTGGCATTACGTTCATACCTCAAGGCTCATTCTGCATTACTACGCTGTCTTGGCGACAGTGAAGAGTCTTCAACACAGCTTTACCTCCAAAAGATTGGTCCTAGAAGGTTAATGCGGCACGCCTTAAGTCACTCTATTCATTATTCTCTCTTCGATGACACTGACACCCTCCGCGCGGCAGTATTACAAAATATTGGCAAGGCGCAGGGCATGCTTCATCGCCATGGAAAGGCTATTGAAACGCTAGAGGAGGCCTTGGCAATACATCGTGTGGTTGCCATGCGCAGTAATGGTGGTAGCAAGAGCTCCTCGTCGCAAGATGTGGCACGCCTATTGGAAAATTTGGGAGAGGTTTTAATGATGAGTGGAGATATGACAAGCGCTTTTGCTCGGTACGTGGAGTCATTGAAACTCCTTCGTTCGAATGGCGATGCAGACCGTGGTAAACCGATCATTGAGGTAGCCCTTGTCCTAGGCGGGATTGGCAGGGTACATTTAAAGAAAGGAGAGTATGCCGAGGCAAGGGTAGTGTTGAAGGAGTGCATGCGGACGTTTGAGAGAATTGGTATGTAATTGATACGTTCATTGTTTGATGTGATTCTGTGAAAGCAATCTTCATCTCATAAAATTGTTTGCAACGCACATCTTCATTTATTATATGACAGGTGTACCACCCAATAATCGTAGAACCAATGAGATTAGATCATGTCTTGTTGATTCGGAACTTGCGTTGATGCAGAATGCCACCTCAACACTAGCAGGACAACGCCGTGAAATCTCCGGAGTACCCATTCAAGATCGGGCACTGGCCATTGACGAGATCGCTGACTCATACCGAAACAAGAAAGATTTTGAAGGCGCCATTTGGTTTTATTCCGAGGCTCTTCAAGTGCGTCGTTCAAGGGTGGAACGTATGGCATCTTCAGCCGCTGCTGGCATCGGCCGTGGGTCAAGGGATGGTGAAATTGTTGATGCTGGGAGGACCTTATCCAACATTGCTCAGCTGCGCCGAGATCGTAGGGAGTTTAGTGCTGCTAAGATATTGTTTGACGAGGCTAAGGAGCTGTATAAGAGTGTGGGGCTTGCATCAACTCATCCTTTTTATAGAGATCTGACTCAAGAGATGGAGCTGATGCGCAAAATGTAGATGAAAAGATTCCACCAGGATTCACATTTGAGATTGAAGAATGTCATATTCTTGAGTGCATTATATACATGAACATAATAGATTACTTTAGGAGAGCCCATCGGCAACACTTATTCTACATGCCACGCTTGAAACACGAAGGACAGCTGAAATATGCTTGCATCTATTTCATTTGTTTTACTACATCCCAACTTTGGTTGGTATGGTAACATTGCTTTTATTTTTAGGCTGTTCTCTCACAAGGCATGCCTAAGACATGTTGGCCGTAACAGGTCACACGCTGTATCCCTAATATGCTCTCTCTCCCCTCAAGAAGGCACGACACAACTGCGATGAATGAGCACACCAAATAACTTTAAAGAGATATGACTCGCTTGGTATCCATTGCAGTCACTAATGTTTTGTATTGTGTCAAAAAAGTACATTTCAATTTCATGTCCACTAAACTATATTATTTCACATCACTGAATGCTACGTTTATATCTAAACTAATCATCAACTTAACTCAAACTACCCCATTCTAAAGTCAAACCCCTTCATGACTTAATCAAACAGTACTACTTCCATCTCCAAAACCCCACTCACATCAACTCTCTTATCAACACACTTCAACGAACTCCTCTAGTCATTATTTGAAGAAGGCAAGGGCTGCATCAAGTACAGCTAAGTCAGCCAGCCCCATTCCACGATGCATGCAATCTTCGAGGTCTTTGTTTGCTTGGTTGATACTAGCCTTCAATCCATCACATGCATTTGAAGCTTGATAAGCACACATTTGATTTGCCACCAACTTGCATGCCATCTCTTGGATGTCAACCCTGGCATGCATGATAGTGGTATAAGCATTCTTAATGGCACTGTTGTTCATACCACACTTATTATTGGAAAGTAGATAGTCCAAAGTATCTTCAGAGGCGTCAATGGCCTTGTGCAGACATACAACCATTTGCTCTGCCCGTTCTTGTTGAGACAAGCGTTGGTTCTTTGAGCAATTGATGTTATTACACTGAGCCTCAAGTTCTCGTTTGTATGTTGTGCATACAATTTGGGTAGATATGATTACAGTTATGTCACATCAAAATTTACCCCTATCCGAAAAATATACCCCTGCATTCATCAACCTCTATGTAACCCTACACGTACTCAAGGTTCCGGCATTTGTGACAATGTAGGTTCTTAAGCTCAACATGAAGCTAGTCCGCCGGGCCTTCTTTCTGAAAAAAATCCACCTATTGTTGTTCTCAATTGGAGTAGAATTGGATCAGATACAAGGGGGGTTTGATTTGATTTGTGTCGTTGTGGAAAGAGCTATAACAGGGGGAGGGGAATCCCTAACCCCATGGAACAGTCCCTGCCTCTGGAATGGCACTTTGTTGTATTCCTATAGTAACGCTTTATTAGGCTGTCTCTGAATGAATTGGTAACAATAAAAACAGTCATCCTGCTGACATTCTGCTAACACAGTACTAAACACGGTGATAGATACAAGAATAAGAGGAAACAAGCAAACAGATCAAAGAAGCCAGGCATGTTTCATCACCACTCTGGAATTATAAACATGAGTGATGAGGAGAAACAATATTTGGATATAGGGATGGGTGGTAGAGAGAATTTGAATTATCAAGTAGAGGGAAAGAATAAAGGTAAAAAGTATCAAAGTATGACAGTGACGTAGGCCGTGTGATTAACAGGATTAGACGTAAGGTCGCATATATGCGACCACTCAAATAACGAGCTTC
>JALLAS010001036.1:0-13523 GCA_036939415.1 Detonula confervacea
CGGCGCTTGGATGCGTTGGAGGGGGCGGAGGCGGCGCTTCCACTTTCGGGGGGGGAACCGTGTTCAATTTCAGCGATGCGCGAGTTGAGTAGTGCGCAATTCATCTTAGTTGATTTGAAAATTTTTACCATTTCGCTTGTGGCAGAAGAATTAACTGACAAGGAGTCCATAATGTCATCTTGAATGGCAGGGAGTTGGAAGGTTTTGTCTTCTGGCGAAAGCTCTAACAGTCTCATCTTGAGGCGATTAAATTCTTGGCGTAGTAAGGGAAGGTTCATTCGGAGGTCTCTAGAGGTAACCGAACGTAGAGAATCTTGGCCGTTAGTTTGATTTGTCCCGTCTGTGAGGACGGACGCTGCATCACCGTGGACGTCCGAGATTGCACAATCGTCCTTGAAGTGCATAGCCTCTGCAACTCGATTCATGGCGTTGCTTGAGAATTGTTTCTCTTTCTTTTTGAGCAGCGCCTGTTCCATTAGTTCCTTGGGCGTATCCAGCATGTTGATATCCCATTCATCCCATTTGGAGTCGGGGGCGGTGAGGCGTTCGACTTCATCGAAAGCATTCATGAAGTGGTTGACACTGCGCAGGCTGAAGCCTTTGTGATCCAGCAGATATCTGTACATGAAGGCTGGTAGACAATTCCAAAATTTGCCTATCATCTCTTCATTCAGATCATTGTTGTGGTATAGAATGCTAACCGAACCCGTGTTCTTTCCTTGGTGCACTTCTTGAGCACCTCGAATAAATTTTTCCCCGTCCTTCCGTTCAAGGTTGAGAAGTTCTCGCCGGAGGGTTGATTTCTTGTATGGAGGCTTCTCCGCTTTATTTTTCATCTCTACTCGAAAGGTGTAGTCCAAAAACTTGACTCCTTTAATATCCAGTTGGCGATACGCATGGTTGTAATTCATGTGTGCCTTAATTGTCTTGAAGAATTCGATCTTACTTGGGTTTGAATTGTTCCCATAAAGTAGTTCAAGAAAATGCGCATCTTTGCTCACCCATTCTTTCACCATGCCTCAGAAGGGAGGGAATGGTTGATCCGCATATTGCAGGTTCTTTTTCTCGTTAGCCTGGATCCACTCTTCATGTTTGGCCAATCCATCATGGAGACGATCTAGGAGAGCCACAGGGCAAAAACTGTTGGACGTTCCGACGATTGCAATACGAGTCTTGGTATCGAGATACGGGAATGGCTTGACTTTCAAAAGTATTCCCTCGTCTCCCAGTCTACCCATAATGTGTCCAAACAACCATTCAATTTCGAACTTGGTGTGTATTTTGATGTGAACAAATACGCTCGGTTGTTTCTTCGGTTTTCCGTCCTTATCACTTCCCCATACTGGCGCTAATCCCCAGCTGTTCGAAACCTGTGCGTGATTGCTCAATTCGAGGAGACCACCTGGGAAGGTTGATGATGCGGATATCGGGACCATTGAATTGCTTCCTACTTCATCATCATCATCATAGATTGGGAGGAATTGTGTAGCAGGGTCGACTTGGAGGAAGAGTCCAAAGGCAAATTTAATTGCCGCAAACACTCTGGCGCTTGGAGACGCATCTTTTTCCTTGCTAGGACGGATGGTCATGATACATAACGTTCCATAGTCGCCTGATCGTTTTGGGCGGAGGTTTTTCAAGCGGGGAGTAGTGCTTTCTGAACCCAACGTGCTATTATCCCATGGATCTGGATTGGTATTCTGAAGCGAAATGGGATTTGAGGGACTAGGGTCGGTCTGCTGTTCCCGATTTGAAGAGGGCGCAGGCTTGCTCGGAAGGATTGGAGGAGTTGGCAGTATCGGGGGTGGAGGCGGGTTAGAATATCTAGGCTTCCGCATCGAAGTCGCAGGGGTTGCCATCCCCTGATTGTGAGCAGGTGTTGGTTTTGATTTCATACGTTGTACTTCGGGAGGACAAGGTAGAGGCGGAGATGTTGCCGTTGTTGGTGTCAATTGGGGCGCCGTCCAAGCAGCCACATTTCCCATGATTTCATCAAATGCTCCCTCGCGTTCTGCACGCACACGTTCAATTTCCTCTGCTGAGCTCCCTTTTGATGGCATGTTCATTTGTCCGTTTGAAGAATGGGTTTGATTGATTGGAGGAGTGTGGAGATCTTGCAACTTTGCTTCATCCTCTTCGTCGTCATCCTTCCCGTCGAAATCTAAGTCAAGATCACATACACTTTCGTCAATGTATGCATTCAGAGGGATGTCCTCTTCCCCCTCTTCCAAATCATTATTATACCAATCCTCGTCCTGATCCTCTTCCTCGTCATCCTTCAAAATCTCATACGGGTTCTTCTGCGCAGGACGCTTGCTTTTGCGCACCTTTATCGTATTTTCCGTGGTCGTATTCTCCGGGGGGGAGTTCTCCTCCATGATTTCGACTTCATTTAGTGCCTTCCGCCATTCATCTTTCCCTTCTAAGTCAAAGGTAATTTCCCGTGGCTCTAACAATGTTTCCTTCTCGCCTTTGTGGTCTTTCCCCTGAATTAATTCCATAAGGGAATGAGCGCTCGGAGATATGTTTGTTTCCGCCGCGGGCAGAGGGGATTGATCTTCCTCGTCCGCGGGTTGACGTAATGGNTGTTTGTTTCCGCCGCGGGCAGAGGGGATTGATCTTCCTCGTCCGCGGGTTGACGTGATGGAGAGCTACGTGCTTGGCGTTTTGAAGATTGTCCCTTTTTAATTGGCGAGAGCGGTGGCATAGCGCCAGTTTTATTTTGGGAATGGATGCTCTCGTCTTCGCCGCTGCTGGACAGATCCATCTCTGCACAGAGGTCAGGGAACTGTTTCATTTTCGCCGAGAGCGTGGGCAGTTTCTTCATCGCCGCCGATCGGGCTTTCTTTGACGCTTTCGCACCCTTCTTCTTTGCCATGATCGACGAGAGGGCTGTTGGATATGAAAGAGGGAATCGGCCGGAGAGGGAGGGCGGAGGGTTGCAAACGAATTGAATAGGCTTTGTCAGGGGTGAATGGTGTGGGTAGTGATTCCTCCGTGGGTTTGTAGAGTTTTCGTACGATAACAAGCAGATGAAATTGGAATATGCTTCTAGTTGATCAATCGCCTTGTCCAAACCGGCGCCGAGCGTAGAATGCAATGAATAATCTCGTCTTAGTATTTGCAGGGGTTGTCGCTGTTGGTGGGTTTGCTTCAATCGTTGCGGTCGCTTTATGGGGAGAGGACGTTTTCCCTTGGTTGGTCTAGCTGAGCGTTGAAGATGGGATTTAGTACTAATTCCTATGTTGATTCGGATCATTTTAGAGTTTGTATTTTATTTTGATGTGACGACTAGTCCATAAACGGAAAAGTGCCAGGGCCAAAAGTGACAACTGGGTAGTACCCCGCCCAGTTCCAGTTCTCACGGACAGCCCACACCACGAGTCCTCTTTGCCCCATGCTCTCGTGGAGTAGAAAGTTCCGCGCTCTGTCATATATTGGCGGTGCGATTCCAGGAATGCCCGAGCTATTCTGCCTTCCAGAAAGTTATCCCAGCCAAGGCTATCGTGGATGATCGCCAGATGTCGATAGCGTTGTTGTTGGCAGCAGTCAAGCATTGTTTTCAAATCCTGAGCCAGCAGATACTGTTCAATCGTGTCCACTAAGAAAGGATTGGTGTATTTCACCCTTAGCCACGTGGTGAGTTCATTGGCGGAGTGTTTGAGCATCGTCACTCTGCCCTCATCTTTGCATCGTGCTATGTGGGCGGAGGATTCGTCTCTTCTCCCGCAGCTGGGACAGACAATTTTGACTGATTCATCAATCTTGGATAGCTGTCGGTTCGTTCCACAAAAATGCGAAACCTGTTTAGTCCACTATTTGGAACATTTTGGGAAAGCTGTTCATCGTTGTTTCGACACCAGCCCACCATATCAAGTCAAATTTGGAGGGATTAATTCTGTTTCTGACATGAAACACGTCCCTCACTGTGTCATCTGCCCACGCTGCCATAATTGCGCTTTTCGGCGAGGATGCAATCTTATTGATACGAACAGAGAATCTGGCGTGTTCGAAGGGAATTAAGTTAAAATACCCCCGATCGTTTCAGGAGATGTCAACATTTGGGAGAATTGATAAGCACCACCAATTATTTTGGCAGACTGCACTGTTTCTATCATGCTTCGTCTCGTCGAATAAAAAAGAAGTACGATATGGCCTAATCATGTTATCTTATAAAACATTGATGAAACAATAACACACACACATATATGAAATATGATAGAGGAGATGATGCAATCTATACTGCCGTCCTAGTCGCTGCCGCAGCAGTGAAGACAACCCCATCCAACCAGATTCTGCCTTCCCTACCGTCGGGACTCGGCAACGTTGTGATGGTCTCCGCACCAATGTCTCCTGGGTTCTTCACGAGCGAGAATGTCACCCTCCTCTTCCCTGGCTGTATGTTCACGTTGCCCGCAGTCCAATCCTCCACAACCGACGAATAGGTGATCACGACAATGTCGTCAATGGAGACAGTGGCAAGTTCGAATGGACCCTCGATCAGGGTCAATATCTGGAATTCAAGCAGCCCTCCGTTTTCAGTAATAATATCAATACTCAGTTCACTTGTGCCTTTGTTTTCCTCAATTTCCTCGCTGGCAATGGTCGCGGAGTACGAGCCTTCGTACTTGGTATTTTCCGTTATCGACCACTCGGCATCGCCGGACAACACCCACGGATTCGCACTAAAATCGCCCGATTCCCAAGTTTCCACAAAACTGGGAGTGGAAGGCAAGAGCTGGACATTATCCAACCACACTTCTCCCGTTCGGTAGTCGGATGGTGTAATATTTGCAAGCAAATCTTCTGGCACTCCACCGGGATTCTTAGCAAGTCGCCACGATACGGTATGCTCGCCGCTTGATAGGATGGCGCCTGCCTGCGTCCAAGTCTCGTCGTCCGTGCTCAGCCCCGTCAGGAACACACCGTCCACCCATAGATCGAAATTCTCGAAGGGCATTTCCACCGGCGCGTAGAAGTAGAATTGAACGAATGATGCGGTCTCCTGTGTGACTTCTAAATCTAATTGGCTATAATCTCCGCTGGAAGGGATATCTTCCGTACGTACATGTGCGGAATACTCACCCTCGAAGGGATTGGATGTGTCAACCATCCAAGTTTGTACTCCGCTCGTTTTCCAATCGAATCCCGTGAAGTCTCCCGTTTCGAAGCCGTCGAAGAAGGGTACTAAGTATACATCATCAATATACACGGCACCTGTGTGTTCGGATGAGGTCGACGGCGGAACCTGATCAAGGTCGAACGGATTGAATTTATATACGAAGGTTACTTCGTGTGAACCCGGTCCCAATGCAATTTTGAGCGCCTCAAATTCAAGCTGCGGAGCCAGTTGACCGACCAGTTCTCCATCCAGATAGTACATCATTATGTCAATGGGCAGCTCGATGCTGGCCAGGACGGAGAAAAACAACGACCCGCCCTCGAAATCGGAATCTTCCAAGCTTAGGGTGACGTTGGAGCTTCCCGATTTCAAACTCGTGAGATCCGGACTGCGAATGGAGTACACACCGCTGTTGGCTTGCTCCGATGTGAGTTCCCATACACCATCGCCTGCCGTGGACCATTCGAGATCATCTGGGAACGTTCCTTGTTCAAATCCATCATAGTAGACTGCTACTGGAGGGATGGATGTTGGAGAATTGGTAGTTGGAGTTCCTGCATTGGGCGTTGTACTAGGAGAATCAATCACAACTTGAACAGTGGGAACTGGCGTGGTGGGAAGATTGGTTACTTCACCAGTATCAGCTTGTGTTGGAAAATAGGTAGGCGCGCCGTTAACCACGTCGCCAACAGGGTTGATGGTGGGTGAAAACGTTGGCGGATCGGTAGAGTCACTCTCGGGACTATACGTGGGCGGGACAGGATTTTCACCCTCCTTGATCGTCGGCACAGCCGACAACGTGGGCCCCACCGTACCACCATTAACAGCCGGGGTCGGGGCAATCGTAACCCCCTCCGGCAAGAAGTACACATCATCCAAAAACGCGGCGCCGATCCTCCCCACTGGAATGGGAGGCAAGGCATCCAATCCCAATGGATTGTACTTGTATGACCACGTGACCGTATGTCGTCCTGGACTTAATTGTACCTTTGCAACCTCCCATTCTGTCATTTCGTTCGATTGGCCTCGTTGTGTGCCGTCAACATATACGAGGACATCGTCGTGCGGCACGCTTACTCCGGCCAAGATCGAATAGTACAAATCGCCTGAAGGCCAATCGTCTCCAGTCGTGAGTGTGACGTTAGCATGCTTTTTGGCCACGTCAGATGAATCCGCCATGAAGTCGGGAGATTTAATCGAGAAGACTCCGCTATCGGCACGGTCGGACGTTAATTCCCATAGTCCATCGCCAGACGTAGACCACTCAGGATCATCCGGGAAGGAGCCCTGCTCGAATCCGTCGTAGTATTTTGCTCCTGGAGGTAAGGAGGTGGGGGATACGGTTGTTGGTAGTGCATCGGCCGTGGGCGTGGGTGGAGCGGTTTCTTCATCGAACTGCGTGGGCGGAGGGGTTTCGACATTGGACGCAGTGGGCACATTGGTTTCCAAATCGACTGTTGTAGGAGAGTTGGTTATTCTGTCGGATGAACCGGTGGGAGGAACCGTCGCATTGCTTGAACCTCCTGAAGTCTGTACAAAAGTGTAAAAAGTAAGAAAGAATGCATGAATTAGATGATAAGTTGGAGTGCAGAGAACTTAGGACAATGTATCATCATTTATTGAGTGGGAATCACAATGTTCACAAACATACCGGTGAAGCAGAAACGGTCAGATCTGTTGACACTGATACCGAAGGTACTGTCGTTGGAGCTGGCGTGGTTGGAGATGACGTGGTCGGTGGGACTGATGGAGCTCTTACAGGTGTCTTTGATTGTGTGTAGAATTGCAAGTAATGATGGGTAAGTGAAATCAATAAGAGCAAATAATGTAACGGTGCGTATGAGTAACACAAATCTCATTGCATCAATTGTGCCACGTACCGGAGCACTAGTATCTCCACTTGCGCCCAAAGTCGGCGACCGTGACAAAGTAGGCTCCATCGTACCAGGACCCGCCGGCGCCACTGTAACTGCATCCACTGGCGGACCTGTAGGAGCAACAGTGAGCCCCACCGGCAAAAAGTAAAAGTCATCCAAAAAGACCTTCCCAATCCGTCCGGGACTCTCTGGCGGCAAGCCTTGCGATATATTCAACGGATTCCAAGTGTATGAAAATACAATGTTATGTAGCCCCGGTCCGAGATCGGCGGTGCGCATTTCGTACTCGGTCATTTCCAACAATTGGCCTTTATCGTCACCATCGATGTACCAAAATAAGGCGTCGAATGGCATGTTCACTCCTGCCAAGACGGAAAAGACCAGTGTGCCCGCGGGCCAATCGGGGTTCGTGGTCAAGGTGACATTGGAAGTCTTTTGGATGAGCTCGACGTTGGCCAGATCGGGACTCGTCAGAGAATATACGCCGGTATTGGGACGTTCGGCGGTTACAGACCAGATATCGTCGCCTTCGGTGACCCAATTGGGGTATTTATCTAGGGAGCCCTTTTCAAAAGACTCGTAGTGCAAGGCTCCGGGTGGGGTTATGGTGGGTGCGATTGAAAATGAAGTCATGGCAGGCGTCTGTTGATTGTAGTCATACGGAGGTAATCCCAAAAGTAGCCACAAGAGTTAGTACATCAGCGGAAAGAAAATGGATGTATCGAATTAACAAAGCAATAAGATTCGAATTGACACACGTACCGGAGCAGGACTCAATGCAACCACATCCATCATAAAGTAAACATCGTCCAAAAGCACCGCACCGATCCTATCCGCATCACCAGGAGGAAATCCATTGAGTCCCATGGGATTGTATTGATAAGACCAAGTCACCGTATGCCCCCCTGGACCCAATTCGATCGATTCTTGTTGAAACGACGTCATGTCGCTAATGATTAGTTCTGTCATTGCTTCTCCGTCGACGAAGATTAATAGGTTATCGTACGGCATATTCGTCCCTGCCAAGATGGAGAATACCAATGAGCCGGCTCCCCAGTCGGGGTTGGTCGTGAGGGTAACATTCGAACTACCCGGGATGAGCTCTTCGTTGCTCAAGTTGGGACTTTTGATGGAATACACGCCGCTGACTGATTGTTCTTGGGTGAAGATCCAACCATTCTCGCCATCGGCAGCACCAACGACATTGATATTGCCATCGGCGCTATCATTACTTGACCCAGTGTTGACATTTCCGCTGGCACTTCCCTCGGTGGACCATTCGGCGTAGTAGAAGAACGACCCCATTTCGAAGCTGGTAAAGTATTCGGCCCCGTCCGGGATGGAGGTGGGTGCGATGGTGGTTGGCTCTTTCGTGACGGTGGGTGTTGTCGGGCTGGGCGATGTGCCCGATGTAGTCGGAACATTGCTTGGGCTGGAAGTCACGCCGGTATCGCCAGGGCTGGTGGGCGCGGTAGTCGATGTGCCTGAGGTAGTCGATGTGCCTGAGGTAGTCGGAACAGGGCTCTCGATACCAGGAGTCGGGCTGGAAGGTGCATCTGTATCCCCGGCGCTGGGCGCGCTTGACGGAGTCGTAGACGCAACCTCGCTCGGATCAGACGTCGTTGCCTTCGAAGTCGGAGATACCGTCGGCGACTCCGTCGTCGGTTCCGCATTTGGCGATGCAGTTGGCAAACCAGTAACGGGCTTCAAAGTCGTTGGCGCGACCGTCGTCGGAGCATCCGTCGCCTCCACGGGCGACGGCGTGGGACCCTTGGTCTGTTCGCCGGGGAATTTAGGCAACGGCGAGAACGTGGGCGACTCGGTCACGGGGTCTGCCGTGGGGGATATCGTTGGACTCTTCGGCTCGGTCGTCGGAAAATATGTGGGATCCCCTGCGGTAACGGGCTCGGTTGGACTGGCCGTGGGACTTCCGGTCTGGGCGGGCTCGGGAACGGGGGACGATGCGGTCGGGCCGGGTGTCTCGACTTCGACCGGGGACAGTGTAGGATCACTTGTGGCGCCGACAGGCGACAACGTCGGACTTTCAGTATCGGGGTCGGCGACAGGGGACGTTGTCGGGCTGGGCGTCTCTACGGCGACCGGGGATACCGTCGGGCTGTAGCTCGGATCGCTCATGGTTGGCGCCATGGTTGGCAAGTCCGTCTCGGGCGTGTCAATAACAGGTGAGGCCGTAGTGGGCTCGGGCGTTGCTGGCTCTGGCGTAGTCGGTCCGGTCGTCGTGACAACGGGCATCGGAGTAGGCGTTGGCTCCGACGTAGTCGGCTCTGACGTAGTCGGCTCCGACGTAGTCGGCGCATCAGTGCCCTTGACGGGCATTGCCGTAGGCATGCCCGTAGGATCGACCGTGGAAACGACCGTGGGCATCGGACTCGGCCCGGGCGTGGGATCCCCCGTCGCAACCACGGGCCGCGGCGTCGGCTCGAGCGTGGGCTCCGGCGTTTCCGCCATCGGCGTGGGCCTCCCCGTCGGAGGCGGCGTCGGCCCCGGCCCGTTCCCCGCGAACTCCACGTCCAAACTCGTGCCCTCCACGCCGGTGATGATAACCTCGCAGGGCTCGCTCACCGCCCCGGCGACCTCGGCGTAAATGCAGAAAACGACCGTCAGCTCCCCGCTGCGGGCCTTTTCGTCGAGGCGGTCGAACGTTTCGTCGAACACGCGCGCTCCGAGGATGAGGGCCTGGGTGGAGGTGCAGTCGGGACAGGGCTTGACGACGCGCAGGTCGAAGAGGACGTCCGATAGGACCTGCAGGTTCCTGGTACCGCCGGTACCATCACCGCCATCGCCATCGCCGTCTCCGCCGAGATCCCGATTGTGAAACATGCTCTTCCTCCGAGGCTCGATGGCCCCGCCGCCCCCCTCGTCGCCGCCGCCGTCGGCCGCATCGACCATCATGCCGCCGATGCTGTAAACGTCCGCCTCGAATCCGTCGTCCAATGCCTGCAACAAAGTTTTTTCGAAGACGCGCGCCATGTCGTTCAACTCCTCGGAACCGGGCGGGGGGGCCTCGAGGTTCAGGGCCTTGAGGAGGCCGCCCGTTGTGACTTCGACGGAGGTTTCGGGCACGGGAGCGGGCGGGGTCGGCGTGATTGCGAACGGCTTGAGGGTGGGCGCGAGGGTGGGTTTGGACGTGGGATTACGAGTTACTGCTGCGGGTGTGGGCAGCGGTGTGGGCAGCGGGGTTGGCAATGGGGTTGGCAACGGTGTAGGCCTCCTCGTAGGCCTCCTCGTAGGATTCCTCGTGGGAAACTTGGTCTGACGAGGCTTGTACGGAGGCGGACGATGATACCATAATGCCTTGCCGGACTTCTTCGACTTGGACGATTTGCTAGTCTTGCTCGACTTGCTCGATTTGGAATCTCTTTTCGCTCCGCCCCACCAGTTGTTGCTGCTGTTCCAACTTCCTCCCTGCTGCTGCTGCTGCTGCTGCTGCTGCTGCTGTTTTTGCTTCGGCCGAGGCCTCTGTTGTTGCTGTTTGACAGGAGGCCTTTGCCACGATGGACGCGGCTTTTGCTGGTGAGGTTTCTGCCAGGAGCCGGGTCGTTTTGGCCCTTGTTGTTGCTGTTGCTGTTGCTGTTGCTGTTGCTGTTGCTTCAGCAGGGGAGGAGGCTTCTGCCACGATGGCCGCTGAGGCCTCGGCGGAGGTCGTTGCCACGGCTTGTAGTGCTTGCCCTGTTTTCCCGCCTTGCCGCCGCCGTCGGACTTGCCGGATTTGCTCAGCGCTCGACGCTGCTGCACGATGATGCCCGCGGTGTGTCCGCCGCCCTCCAGGTCGTTTGCGAACTTGGCCGTTTCTACTTTCTTGTTGTTGTTGTTGTTGTTGTTGTTGTTGTACGCATTAGTAGTTTCATTTTCATTATTCGCTTCGTTGCTGCTCGTCGTCGTCTCGTCGAGGCATGCGTCCCGATCATCGACAAAGTGAGCCTCGCAACACGAATCGAGATCTTGGAATAGATAGCCGTTGTCCTCGTTACGCCATGTCCACGATGCCAGTTCGTTGTTGTCGCTTCGACGGCAGCTTTCGATGGTAGCATCGGGATAATAGAACATTAGCAAAGGATCCACCACCGTCTTTTTGTTGGAAGCGGAGGAACGCAAGTTGCCACCGCTGCCGCTATTCCGCTTATTTTCATTCTTCGATAGCGCATTATTTAACCATCCTCGCTGAGAAGGGGCGGCATCGGCGCCTTCTCGCGCGGCGGATAGCATCAGGAGGGAGGCTGTTAGCAGCGGCACCATCGTCGTCCGAACTAGCCGCGGCATCGGCGCCATAATAATATTATTACGCTATTCCGTGAAAGTTGCAATGTTTCTTGGAGATGATGTTGTTGTTCCAAGAACTCTTCCCGCTGCTCGATATTTTCAATTGATCCCCCGTTCTGTTGTTGGATGGATGGATGGATGGATGGATGGATGGATGGATGGATGCGGATAAATAATCTGTTATTGCTCTATCCATCGATGTTGCAATTTGCAATACAGTAGGTATCAACGCAGACTTCTTCTGTTTGCACGTCACCTGCCAAATAATTAAATGATCCCTGGAAGTGCATGTGCATGTGCATGTGCAATGGGCACTAGAGAGATGGTGGACAGTTCAGGCAGCGGGCAGCGGTGGCTACAATATCTCCGCCGATCCCTACTTACGCCTGCCTACTGCAAATTGATGATCATCTTTTCCATCTGAACGATGAACCGACAATTTGTCACACTGAGGCTATGCATGTATGTATAATGGATGTGGATGCCCGCCCGTCACGTTTTGCCGTTCGCTGTGCATACGCACATAATAATATACAAGCGCCGTCGTCTGAGAAAGAAGCTGTGGCTCTGGCTGTGGCTTGCCTTGGTGCATGCAGCAGTGATCCCGTCTACAAAATTCACCCCCCTCCTTCTACCACATCATTCTACGGCCCCGTGCATGCTACGACACGACACGTCCTCATCAAGCCACCATCGAACGGAAAGCCTTTGACCCAGCTTGATTGACCCATGGACCACCAATCACGAACTTGACCTACCCCGCCCGCCCTGCTATTATTTGTGACTGTCAATCAAAGTGGCCAAAATCGTGCCAACGGAGAGAAGATGATGGTGGCGCGAAAAAATCCAAATTTTGGGTGGGATCGAAATCGGTTTGTGAACGGATGGAGTCGGAGTTCATTCTCGATTCTCGCACCCTCGAAAATAACCCAGTACTAACCCTGTATTAACCCTTTAGTAACCCTTTCTGCCTTAGAGGACATACAGCTTAGGACTCATTATTTTGGACCCGTCTTTTGCACCCGTTTTGGACCCGTTCGCCATCAACAACGTCGCCCGCCCCCACGCCGTCAAGAATATGACTACAGTAAGAGTCAACGACCGACGTTCCATTCATTGGCATTTGAGTTTTTCGTGTTTGGCCCAGGCTCGTATTAATTCTTCTTGGCTGTGCCCCGCCTGTATTATTTCCAACCTTTAGGAAGGTGAACAAATAATAACATGATTGAGCTATTCCCCCCCCCAGTAAAAGCCAAAGAGCCATGGTATTTGAAAAGAATGATTTTGTGTTTAGTAGACCGATCCTCGTCGGGTGAAATCTTGGTTACTTCGTTCTGGTACTCAACATGGTAATTTATTTCAACACTATCATTTATCATTTATCATTTACCATTTTCTACTACTATGTAAAATGCATACGTATAGTGGAGATAATAATGCATATTTTATGACTAGGGTTGAGGCAGAAAAATAGATAGTAAATAAACAAATTCAAAAATTAAACGATTACATAATTCTACATGTTAGTGTTAGGATTGTATATACGCCTGAATCTATTCGTTTGTCTTTTGCCATTTGCCATTTGCCATTTGCCATTTGCCATTTGACATTTGCCATTTGCCATTTGCCATTTGCCATTTGCCATTTGCCATTTGCCATTTGCCATGGTATACACAATACACAATAGTTAAGTTGCAGTTTAGACAGATAGTGGTCCCTCTTACGGGGATGAGGCAATGTAGGTGAAATATTGACTCTTCTTGTTCTTGCAGGGACAAGGTAGCAGAGATGACATCACCATCACTTATCAACCACACAGACTGGCAATAGGTAATAGGTAATAGGTTGATAGTCTTGCTACCTTTCCATTTCAAGCCATCTGACCTGCTAGCTTCTCTGAATGAGCTGTGGTGTGACACCTTGTGATACCTTGTACCTTGTGACACCTTGTGACATGCTCCACAGAATCAAAAGTCGGAATCACGTTTCAATTTTCAAATTGTACTTAGTCAATGTGCGTGCAAAAATATTTGAAAAATCTGTAAGATCCGTTCCCAGGTCTTAAAATCGATGTATTAATCGATGTATTTGATCGATGTATGTTTGCTTCGCAGGCTCCCGCCATTTTCGACAAGAAAAATACATCGATCGAAAAAAGAATACATTGATTTAATAGGGACCAGATCTAGCTTATATTAAATCGATGTATTTTTTTCGATCGATGTATTTTTCTCGTTGAAAAT
>JALLAS010001037.1:0-10452 GCA_036939415.1 Detonula confervacea
GAACTTTTTGCGCATGACGAAACCGCATGGGGTTCTCTTGCATTGAAAATAAGAAGATCACCAGGTCTCATTGGCACCGCACATCCAATTCTTGGAAAGCAAAAATATACGATAATGTCATCGTGTAATGTGTATTGTCGGTTTTGAAGGTGGACCGTGGCAACTGAAAGGCCAAAATCAGCATCGGTGTGTGCGCTGAGATGTACATCAATGCCAAATGAGAGTGCACCAAAGTGGAGACAGGTCGCTGGTTCATCAGATGATTGACAACCTGTCAGTCTTGGGAATTTAACTGCTTGTTGACCACTATTAATTTGGACGAGCTCACTTGTCTGAACATAACCCGTATATGCTTTCTCGTAGGCCTTCATGACATCGATGATATGATTCCAATGGGATCTTGGCATGGAGTCATAATTGTACCTTTTACTACGCACTCCCGGCCCAGCACGATTGGGTTACGTGCCAAGAATGCAATTTTTGGCATCAGAAAACATGATCTTCCTAGCACTACGCACAACGGAAGCCTTCTGAGCCAAATACGCAGATTGAAGACAAGTACAAAATTGAAAAGATTTTGAAACGGATGACATGCCTGTAATCTTAAGTGCAACTTGATGTGGTGTGCGTATAAATGGGGGGAGTTGCCCTGGTGGCATTTTGTAAATTAAACCCTTCGATGGATTGATGGTGTCATGGATGTAGAGGTCACCGCGTGATATACGAAGGCAAAGCCATGGATGTTTGATTTTGTAACGTGTGGAGGGGGGAAGTAATGGAGGGTTATGATGATTACCACCATCGAAGACCATGGTGTGTTCATCAATGGACTTAGTATTCCATGCAATGAGAGCAAGATGAACAGGTAAGAATACAAGAATAAGTTCGCCCATTTGTTTCCTATGTTTCAGAAACGAACGCTTATGTGCATTTGATCGTGATCTGTTGCTGCTGATGTCACGAGCAGAATTATAAAAGGAGGATGCTTTATGAGCAACAACAGTACGTTGGGATGATGGCTTGTTCGATTTGAAGACATGCCAGGGGGGAATATACTGAATGGGCATGGGTTTCCACAACGTTTGTGAAAAATGACTAGGAGGTGACCACCTCTGGCCCAGTTTGAGCTGATAAGTGTATTTCACGTTTGGTGTAGGTGTGATGGAATCGAAGATTATAAGTGGATTTAAAGGGGATGTGGAATAATCGCATTTTTGAGATTGGATGGGTGTTCTCGTGGGTGCAATAAGGGATGCAGTCGTGAGCTCAGTGCTCCCTTGAATGCAGACATTCACTACACGACTCTCGTCCCCATTGACCTTATGCATTGATTCATTGGTGGTTGTTGAATGTTGGGAGAGGGAGCATGGTTGCTTAAACTTGATGCATCTTTCACATTTGTCGGAGGTTGGATAAAAGATGCACTTCTTCTTTGCCTTGCGACATGTCACGCACGCCATCTAATGGAATGTAAACGGATTAAAACAAAAGGATCAGAACAAATAATATGAAAACGCAATTAATACTGGAAGTTACCGTACGGTTACGGTATGATGTGTAGCCTATCAGCCAGTAGTGAGGCAACGTTAGCAACCAATGTGTGCCCTTTTTTTGTAGCGGAGCCGACTGAGAATTACAAGGACGGATAGATTGTTCAGGGTTATAGACCGTGAGATTTCAATTGACTGCGGAGAATACGAAACGGCCCAAAATGACGATGAAAGGGTAATACGTTGCGGTTGGCAACAACGAGGTGGCGACGATGATAGAGTCGGGGTGAGAAGCCACGACGTAACGGTTATACAGGTGACGGAGAAGATGGCAGAAGGGTGCCAACGTGAATTATGAGGCAACAGCGGCGATGTCGAAATGACTGTGCGGCGATGGATACAGCGGTGACTTCGGCGGTAACGTGATGGCGGCGCCGACGATAAAGAAGTGCCAATGTGGCTGAAAAGGCGGCAACGGCGATGCGTGTGCCAGGGAGGCAGCAGCGTAGCGGCGATGCTCAAGCGACGGGGCAGCGATGGATACGACGGTGACTGCGGCGGTAACGTGATGGCGGCGACGACGATAAAGGGGCGCTAGTGTGGCTGAAAAGACGACGATGGCAGCGGCGATGCGTGGGCCAGGGAGGCAGGGCGTTGGATGTGGATGAGACTTCGGTGGTGGATGGGGCGGCGTCTGATGCGGCGGAATTAAGCAATTTGGGGATAGGAGAGGTGGGGAGGGGGTGGTTGAAATGATTGGATGTGATGTTGTATTGTGGCGGTGGGGCGATGATCATTTGATGAACAGGAGGGAGTCATTGAAGGAGATGATCATTTGATGAAAAGGAGGTAGGACATTGAATGTCTGCTGGAGCGCCTTTCTCTTTGGTAGCGGGAATAAATCATATTTGACTCGAGGAGTGGAGGGAGGAGCACCATGTGACAGGAGATGAGTCGCCACAGGCTAACTCCGACAAAAAATGTAGGACCGCCGCCGGACCGCCAAGATGAGGACCGCCTCGTTGGAGCATCTGCCCTAGATACCGTTCTTGCGATTCATTTTTCATGATGACTCAGCCATCAATTATTTGGAGTTTGTGAGTTGTAGGTTGTGTGTGGTGTGGATCAGTTCTCATTAAGGGTTCTCATCAAGATGTAATGGACAGACGACGTGTGAACTGGACGTTGATTTCACACTTTTTCAATAGTAACGTACGCAGCCCGATCAACCCGCGGGAGGCTGCCTGGCGGGCGCATCGGGGTGGGTGCATTGGTTTTCAATAGCAACCCCCTTAGGAGTATTTGTTACCAGGTGTCAGGGCCTTTCTATTCAGTCAGTATTGTGGATGGAGGAAAGTCCCAAAACTTATTAGCGGGGCTGGCGGGTAAAACGACTTGATATTATCGGGCAACTAATAGGACTTTGTCTAGACTTTACCATAATAATGTGCTGCTAGAGAAGGCCATGCCCTCAAATCTTACCATTTATGCCCTCCAAATACTAAGGTCCGTCCAAAATCCAAAAAAATGCCGTTGATTCCGGAGGCTCATGTCTCAATAAAAAAATGAGGATAGATGATGAGGCAGGATGAGGATCCCAACAACTGTGCATGAACACTACACTCCTCAATATTATTTCTTTTTGGTTAATTAAAATTCTAAGTTGTTGTTTATTTCGAATTTGATTTTGTGATAGATATATTTTATTAATAAACTGCCGTTACTAATTTCAAATATATGTAAACTAGAAGTATTATGTCTCCATTTCTTTATCAGTTGGCTATTCAAAATTGAGGACTGCAGTGTGTGTGCGCAGCATACCCAGCGCCCAGCGCGTGCACTGTTCACACATCACTAATACACTTCAGTCTCAGCGCAGTTCTTATCTGCAAATGTCTAAACTTTCGAAACTGGCGCGACTGTAGTGTACCAATTCCTACATTGGTAGATTTGTATTCTTTCTGCCATTTACCTCGATACATCCCTATTTTAGACTAAATCAGCCTAAAATATCCTGTATCTTTCTACCAAAAAAGTGTCCGAAAATTTGAGCTGCCACCAAGTATCCGATCATATCTCATCAAAACCACAGATCTCTTGCCACAATCACAACATCTAGCCCATGGAACCTAATCATCACGGCATTAATCAATATCAATACATCCCAACTCCCACCCGATAGCCAACAATACTGCACCCTGCTCTCGCCGCTGATCGCCTGTTGCCTTGTGGAGTGTGATAGCGTGATCCATCTTCAACCGCAATGGACATATCAAGTGGCGCCGCACCATCGTCACGGAGAACTGTTCGGATGGGCCGTGTCAACTTTGCGATCGAAGATGCAGACCGAGTGGATTGTCTCTCAACGACACAATCACCTTCTGCCGTATACGTCAAGAGCATCAGTGACTATCTATGCAGCGGCGACACAATTCGTATCTGCCCTTCATGCACATGTCATCAACTTCTTGGCAGAATAATTGACATTTCAATGTCATATGATTGTTAGGGTTACCCAGCCCATCCATATATCACAGAAGATAAACTTGCACAAAATAAGGATTTCTGCTTCCTTCTCCAACTTTACATCCCATCACAGCATCACATTTTTGAGGACTTTGGCACATTCATACCAACCCCATCAACTGCCTTGAGAGAGATTCATATTCCAGAGGTTATAGAGTCAAATCTCATCACATGGGTGTGTCCTTCACAAATCTCCAATATTGTATTTTTCATGCATCAAGATGATTGCATAAGGTAAGTGTATGTGCCAGTGAATGGCCGTGCCAATGCCTATTGTATCTGCCATCGTGCCAACTTCTCACTGTATGGGAAAGAGGTATCCGTGTTACCTATTGGTACCAAAAAATACAAATACTTTGGGGGGAACTCTGGCAGGAAGCCGTATGTTGTTACTGCTACAGAACGAAGGCTCGTGGCAATATCCTACATGTGGGAAGATGTTGATTCGTTATTGTCACGAGCATGTTTTAGAAAATGCTCTACAACACAACGAATGGGCCGTGATGTATGTTACTACCTACTGTCGGGTATTTCTCCAATTGCCGGCAAAACTGTTTATGTATGTTTGTCTTCAGCCCAAAGGATATATGTCCTGACCTTTCAGTTGGTACTGCATTCATTTCAACTCGCAACAAAACAGTTGTAATAGCTGGTAGGCACACTCTTGATTCACTGCGGAGAATAGTATCATCAAATCTTGGTGTGAGACCAAAGGTGAAGGAGCCGTCCAGAAATGAGTACACCAAGGGAACGAGAGAGTTTTCGATCAAACTCACGAACACCCTACACGTAATCGAGGCCCTACTCTACAATCCTGACATGGATGACAATGAGGAGGCCATTGAAGATGAAGCCTTCCCTCCAATAATGCGCACCCGTAGTTATATCAAGTTGGACTACAATTTCAGGAAACAAACCTGCACAGTAACGGTGAAGTCGGTTGAGCTCCTACCATCTGCAGATCCAAATCGAGTTGCACATTTACTCAATGAGTTCAATCTTGATATTGGAAACTTCTTCAGTCATCCAATGGATATAGATAATCAGCCGAGGGATATGAACAGCGACCCTGATAGAGTTGATCCAAGTAGGTTCTTTGTTGGAATGTTTGTGGGTTTTTGATGATGATGGATCGGTGGTACAGGATATCAACTTGCAGAATAATATTCTTACCTTGCGTCATCCTGATGATGTGGAAAATATTATAGATTTAGTCATGAATGATCAAGGAATTCAAATAGATTAAAGCTAAACTTTGTCGACATTATTCAATCAAAAATCTTAATTATTAAATAGATCTAATCAATCCTTTCGTCCTCGCTATCATAAATCGCATATTCATCACCACCTAAAAATATATCATCCGGGCATCCATCCAAGCAGTCGTCGTTACCAAAAACGTTGTCAGACGTTCCCAACTTCAGGATCATGCGAGCCATATCCCGTAGCGTGTCCTGAGCCACATCTTTGTGTTTGTATGCTCTCGGCACCTTCCCAAAATCAATCTTCATGCCTGGCTTAGACAAGCCCAATTTCTCAAACAGGTCATCTCCACGGCCAGTACGCCACAGCATGCCACGAGCGAATGACATGAACACGGGCAATAGCTTGCTTGAGCCGCCCCTTCCTCCTCCACGCTGCGTGTTATGATGGAAGGATCTTTTCAAGAACCCGTTTATCTTCTCCCAGCCCTGTTGTGAGTATTTGTACAGGTTTCCATAACGCTCTAGAAAATAAGCATTGTGCCCATCACGGGATAGATGGAAGTAGTTGGTCATTCCATCCTCGCCAGTCAACGGTGTGTACACATCAAAAAACTCATCAACACATAACTGAAAGTCGCATACATCTTCAAATTCAAAATGATAGCATGAGCTCATCATCTCCGTGTACTCACGGTACTTTGCGATAGCAAGTTTCCATTGTTCGCCAACAGATGGATCATACTTGCGGGTACAAATAGGTACGAGGTGATGCATACCATCAACAAACTTCTTTGCTCCGGTGTTAGAGAACGAGATATCTCAAAGCTTTCCGTTGTCTTTATCAGAAAGCGTAAACTTCCAAGAACACTCTTCTGCCTCCAAATGAATGGTGGATCGCACAAGAATATCTTCATTCACCTTTTTCTCAACCTCAGCAACGAATGGCAATAGTTCGTCGGGTAGAAGCATCCTCATTCCACAAAGGAGAAGTTGCTGTATCAATTTTTTGGCAGTTCGATTCTTCTGATGAAGATCACAAGGCAAGCATTCATTTGGCAAAGCAAAACGAGTTCCGACACTATCCTCTTCGAGTCGCAAGGCGTGACGGTAAATGCGAATCTTGTCCTTGCGTTCAAGGCATGCACGCAATAAAGCAACACATTCGGCGCTTGTATTTGGAAGCTTTCCATTGTTGGAAGTGTATCCTCTCAGACAGAGATCGCTTCTCACCTGAGAGTTGAACTGGCTATCCTTCGTACGGTCACTGCCACTGTTCACAATGTAATCAATGTTGCTTGGGTTTGTTTTGCTGTTGGCAGCGCTGGGATCCAACTTCATCTTGCTTCCTGATTTGACTCCCTCCATCTCTTCGGTATGAGTGCAGTGGTGTGCGTACTCAGCAGATGACAATTGGTAAGAACCATCAATATTGATTGTATCTTTGAGATGTACACCCGACTGCCAGTTCTTACGAACAGTCTTGTTCCCGTCGGAATCCGGAGTTGAAGCTTCAACGTATCCGTTAAGAATTGATACTGGCTCGTCAGGTAGTATATCCTTCATCTCAAGGTGAACGTTATTCTTCGAATGCCTAGCATCTTCAACAAGTAGGAGAACCAATTCATCTGCCTTCTTCTTTAGCTCCTTTTTGTCATTCACTTCTCGGTGTGGGCATGTCGTCCGTCCGTTGTGTTTGCAATATTTGCAAATGTCGTCTCCAGATGAGACCTTCAACAAGTCTTCCTTGCTGTGTGCCTCGCAGTACGTGCAGAAATGACCCATTATCTTGCAAGCACTGCCTCGAGATGTCACCTTCTGGAGAAAGCACGTCACCGCATACAACATAACGAAATGGCAAAAAAGGCTGGTTCCTCTCCATTCTCCATGAGACCATTAATCCTGAGCTCTTGCCCAAACTTGAAAAAATCGCTAAAGACTTCTTTGATTAGCTTGACCAACTCACGTCTCAGGGCAATTGCTGCTACAGCAACACCGTCACTCTTATGAAAGTTTTTGTACTCAATTCTCTCTCGGCCACCAACCGTGACTTCCTCATAGTACAGTGGCTCATTAGTGTTAGGATCTATGGAATCAATGTCCATAATTTGAATGCCCATACATATTTGCTGATCTGCCGTTGAACCACATATTTCAGCACCGTCTCCTCGGATTGCAACCTCTACACCCCCTTCAGACACAGCCTTCTCGATTAGACCAAACTCATTGACCAAGTACCTAACCAAACTTTTGTAATTCCATTTGACATAGTCACCATGGGATTTCAGCATCGGGTCAGCATTGTGTTCAAGCTTGAATAAGTAACGAGCAAAGTCATTCAATATGTTGCTGGTCTCGGTTACTTTTTGGCGGTAGGGAAGTAGAGAGTGCCCTCGGATATACTTGAACAAGTTTTGCTCCTTCTCGATCCTTGCGTAATAGGAAATGGCGGTATCATTCATAGATCCTTGGCAGGAGGAGTCAATGGTCTTGAGGATTGCATGTGGCGTGACCACATGCCGAGTTACAGAGGAGGTAACTGTGCAAGCAACAGTATTGCTTGTCTCAACTCAAACAAGGTCACCATCAAATAAAAGTTGACCAAGTATCTCTCCTCTTTTTTGCTCACTCTTGTTCTTGAAATGAAAATCAAGTAGTTCCTTGACACCTTTTGCAAGTCGCTGTGAACGAACTTGGTCAGTAACTCTCCCCTTCTCTCCCATCCCCAAGGTATGAAGGATCTTTTGGACGTAGTTGCCGGAGACCTTCGTGTATCAGCCATCGAAAGTTGGATGGATTTGCTTCATTGTCATACCTGACGATAGCAGGGCAATCAGAAGTGTCCTCATACTCCTTCTCTGTGCGCAATTTGTTAAGTCGAGCTATCTCAGTGAAGCCATGCTCTGTAATATGATTGAAGTGGTAACGATACTCCTCTATTTCCAAGATGCAACGGTTGAGATCTTTGACTTCTTGCTTAGGCCGCTTCCACGACATACCTCCGTTCCCGGGATGAACAGGAGGTGACGGTTCTGCAACATAGATATCAGAAGACTTAGCTTCTCGAGGAGGGCGAGCAGAACAAGTCCTTCTGGTTGAGCGTGGACTTGTGTAAGATTTGCGCTTCTTAATATTGTCGTTGAGCTGCAGCGATGTATTAGGTGGTGGGTTTGTGTCGGAGTCAGAAGGGTCATCTCGGGAGGCCAACACCAACACGGAAGGTTCGTCATGAGCATCCAATATGGAAGGGCCATCTGGAATGGTCTCGCAAGCGGGATCCTCGGCTGCTGCTCGAGCGACCAATTCCTACATGCACTTTTTCTTCAACTAAGGTTTTGCTTTCTTAGGACGTCCTCGCTGTGCCGGTTCATTGCCCGTGTTGTATTTCTTTCAAATTGCATCGCTTGTGAATGCCATGTTTGATTGTCATTGGGGATTGTGTGACTTGCTGTGGATAGTAAATGGTGGACGATAAATACATCTCGCATCTCGCGTCTCGCGAGTTGTGAGGTCTTTGGTTGTGATGCTATTTTTGGCGCGTGATTCCCGCCATTTTTTGATATTGGTTCCTACGTAAAAGCAGTAGAAGATGAGTTTATTTTCCCTTTGGTTGGAATGCCTTGCACCCCACCCTCTCAGGAATGTGGCGGCGAATAGCCGCAGGGTGAGCGGGGAGGGGCCCGCGAACCCCCAAACTCGAAGAACTTCTAACCTTATAGATTGAGGCGTCTTAGCAAAAAACTGGGTCTACTCTGTGCTGTAACAACTCTGAAGGACTCACAAGCTCTGAGTGACTCCTCTGTGATGTTACTGTTTTTGTGACAGACACGAACCAGAACACTGGCTGAACCAGAACACTGGCATAGCTGACATTGGGCATCTAAGAACAATTAAATTAGATCTAAACAATGGGTTCTCTCAGTGTTTAGTCTTGAGCTAGTGACATCTCTGACAACTGCAACTTGAACAATGAGAACTCCTCACTTTTTGGAAGGTGGGATTCATCTTTGAGGAGGTTGGTTAGCATCCACAAATCATCATCGTACGGACTGGCTTCTTCGTCTCCCACTCCGCCACGAACCCGCAGCTGGCTCATGCGCGAGAGAGTCTCGCCGATATCCTCCTCCCCATTCACTGAAACATCACTCATTTGTTCTGACAAAAAAAGATTTTGGATTGCAGGTAAGCACCCGACCCCGATGGACAGCAAATAACTCTTGCACGCATTTCATACCTTCTTTGTCTCTCTTTCACTTCGATTGAATAGAGGTGCAACTGTTTTATGAAGGCATTCGATGCAACAGCTAACCTCACAGATAGCATTCCTCTCAGTTCCCACGAATAAAGGGCTTCTCTTTCATGACACAAAACTGTCGATTTTAGGAAGCTAAAAGAACTGGACCATGTGATACAACAGTTACACCAAAATGCCACCCGAGGTCCATGCCGGAGAGGCATGGACCTGTACTACCCGTTCAAGTAGTTAGCAGGCGCCGCGCGCCCCGCGCGCCCAAGATGTAATGGCGATCGAGTCGTAGCTAGCTCTGGGCAGGAGGTGCTGCATTCACCCCCATGATATTTTAGGAGTTCTCATCCATCGGTTGGCTGGCAAGCTTGGGACGGACAGTGCGTGCATCACTAGTTATCAAAGCAACTACAATGAATAAGCCAGCTGAGAAGTTGTTGGTGACCAATAATGGAAAGGGCCACATAACCACTATGTCTAAAATAATTCATTTGTAACAAGAGTTTAGGTTCGGATTTACACCGTTGCCACGCTATGTTGCTTGGTTGGACCAATGCTGTACGTTCGATGAAAAGAGAAACACTGAGGTGGAAGGTGGAAGTAAAACACACTGCTCCATAGAATAAATTTAAATTTCCTGCCGTTGACCAAAATATAATATTTCGATGAAGGATAGGAAATACACTTGATGTCCTTGCTCCAACCAAAAGGCAACATGTACCACCACCACTCTACAACTAAAATACGAATGGAATGTGATAACCAGAGAAGATTCTTTCAACTTGCTTTGTTATATTATATGCCTTTTATGTGTCTTTGGCAGACAAAGATATAAACTCAATGAATGGCAATTGTATGTTATTTTTATCTTGCAATACTCTACAATGTGCTCATCATTGTGATATACCATAGGATGACATGATGGGATTTAATGGGCAACAAGAAATGTTGCCTCGGAATTTATTGTACAATGGCAGAGCCATAACTT
>JALLAS010001039.1:0-11820 GCA_036939415.1 Detonula confervacea
ATCTCCGCACTCACGAGCAAGGCACGAGCAAGGCATCTCCGCACTCACGAGCAAGGCACGAGCAAGGCATCTCCGCACTCACGAGCAAGTCATCTCCGCACTCATGAGCAAGTCATCTCCGCACTCATGAGCAAGGCATGAGCAGCATGCAAGTCACGAGCAAGGTATCTCCACACTCACCAGAAAGTCATCTCCGTGCTCATGAGCATGAGTAAGGTACGAGCAATTCATACCTGCACTCACGAGCAAGTCTTCTCCGCGCTCACGAGTAAGGCATCCCCACACTCACGAGCAAGGCACGAGCAAGGCATCTTTGCCCTCACGAGTAATGCATCTCCCCAACTACCGCAGCCGCAACACATCTTCCCCACTCCCGTAGCATAAAATACCAAGCTGCAAAACAGCTCCCGCATCCCCGCACCAACAACATCATTCACCCGCCCGATAATCATCCCGACCGATAATCATCCCACCCGCTCATCATCCCGCCTGCTGCTCGTCCTGCTCGCTCATTGTTCCGCCCGCTCACCGTCCTGCCCGCTCATCGTTTCTTGCGGCCCGTCGATCGTACAGCCAGCTGATCATGCCGCCCACCAATCGTGCCACCTGATGATCACCCCCGTGCTCATCGTCCAGCCCGCTCGTTGTCCCGCCTGCTCGTCGTGCCACCCACAGCAACACATCATCACTCCCGCATCCGCACAAAAACATGCCAAACATAAACACTCACAGGGCCGATGGCTAAACAGGGGTGGCGAAAGCAGCAGTGCAGAAGTGGTGTGGAGGGTGACTGGTATATGCAGTGCGGTGACAGTGAACAGTGAAGTGTAGCACTTGTATCATGCTTGTCACTAGATGAAGGAAGAAGCGAGAAGCGAGAAGGAGAATTTATCACTTCATGAAGAGTCTGTCTGTTGCCAGTTTGGGACGATGCGAATACATCGAATATCTTTTTGATTGAAGCAGTCTGTCTGTGGCTGGTCAGGCGATCTTTGATGATGTCAAAGATGTTTTAGATGTCAATGGTCTGTCTGTTGTCTGCCGGGTGATCTTTGTTGACATCAAAGATCTTTTGGATCCGGATTGTGTGTAAGGCCTAGATATTAAAGTTCACACAGAGGAATCCCTGAAATGAAGGGCATAAATAAAGGGCTCTGAGGGGCAAATTTGCCCATTAAATTGTGACCTCAAATAATCACATGAATAATTCACGTGAAATATCAATGAAGGGTGTGACTTGACAAATATGCCCCGGGCAAAGAATAAACGTTGTGTGGTTAGCACTGCACGCAGCCTACTGCAGCTAGCAGTCCTCTAGTTTGGCCTCCCTTGACCATCATCATTGCTGATGCAGTGAAGAAACAAGACATGAGCTAGCACAAGGTCTGGCATTTGTGAGGCATGAATTATGTTCATATATGCACACTAAAAGATTCCCTATGAATTTCACTCTTCAATGCAATGGCTCATAACATGTAGATGAGCAACTAGATATGTTTGTACAATTGCTATTTGGAGAAACTGAAGTAGATCCAACAGTGATTGGGCTCAACGGCCCTGATGAAGGATAGATAATTAATTATTAATACATGTGCAATCATTCACGCATTCATTACTCGTGCTCTACCTTCTTGGGCCCAGGTTGCTTCTCCGACAGTATTTTGTCAACCTTGGTATCAAAGTAGAAAACATCTGATTCATCCTCGGAATCGCTATCGAATGCCGGAACCTTATCTATCATGGTGATATCAACATCCTCCTCCTCCAGGGAATATCGGCCAATAGCAACCGAGGAAGATCCTTCTCCTCTTTTTCCAGCAGCGCCCATTGCACCTTCATTTTCTCCTCCTTTGCCACAATCAGCACTATTGTCATCAACTACAATATCAAACTCGTCCTCCTTCTCCTCGTACAACTCATTCTGTTGCAAGGCCTGAAAATCCGGAGCGAATGCCACCCAATCTAATCTTGCGCCCCAAACATCCACCAGTCCATCGCTCGTGCCCACGGCAATGAATGGTCGTGTAGGATGACAGCTCAGCGAATATAATGAGCTTACAGGCCCCGTCAGCTGATCAACTAATTCACCCGTAATGCAATTCCATAGGAACAATTTGTAATTGTCTCCAGGTTGGGGGTACGAGTTGCATCCGCCAACGATGTATTCCCCATCTCCGGAGAAGTCACATGATGCCCAGGGCGCCTTGGAGATGTTATCTTGGAAAACAAAGCGGGGTTTGACGTTTATGTTTTTTGTCATGGCACCTCCATCCTTCCTCGGAATAAAAGTTGAAGAAGTGGTGTCTTTTTCGAATTCTGATGCCGCCTCATTCAACTCCTCCACGTCATACAATCGTAACGAACAATCGGCTGAGTTGATTAAGATGTACTTTCCATTGTGGCTTACGATGATTTGCCACGCTGCAGCGCCTCCAGGGACTTTAACTCGCATGGTGGGACGCACCATTTGATTGACAAGTGCTGTTGCTGCTGAAGATAAGGCATGACCCTTGCCATTTTGGCCACGGAGCATGTTCATCATAGATTGATCAATACTGAATGCTAAAAGACTGCCACACCTATTCAAGATTGACACAATTGATCACATCACACAAATCATAGCATCAGCACATTCGCGAACTAAGAAAAGAAATATAGACCATATGATGTGATTCTTTCGCACTTACTTGGTAACTGCCCAAATGACCTTCCCATCCTTTCCAAAAGCAGCACATGTGATAAAATAAGATGCGCTGGCGGCTGATTCTGAGGCAGATTGTTCTGGCGGAGGCACCAAGTAAGCCAGATTTCCAACCCTGCCCAATTCCTCCTCCATTAACGATTTCACCACCCACTTCTTTCGTTCTATCTCTTCCATTATTGCATTCTTGCCCTTAGTTAAATTGGGAACATTGCCTCCGGCAGCGGTCATAGTGATGGAGGAATAAATTGTTTCGTAGAATGCCATGGGTGGCATGTAGAATAACGCCAGAGATCCGTCGATCATGCATGCTAATCCTGAATGACTGTCACGCGGGTGGAGTTGCACAGGCCCGCCCAGAGGTTGGGGCAGCTCAAGGAGAAGGGTTGGATGTCGGCGTGTGGGAATCATGATGGCTTTTTGTGAGGATTGCGGTGCCCCAGAGGTTGCTGATATCGGTTTCATCAGAGATCCTTTTGATAGGAAGCGAGAAGTTGAGGATGACAATCCGGAACTCTTCTTGCTTTCCGACACAATATTGCTTCGAAGCAGTCTGGCCTTGCCTAGCGAAACTGTCTCCAAGCAAATTGGAATCATCTCCTCCCTCGGAGTGATATTCCTATTGAAACCAGGAGAATGTGAGGGCGGCATCGATGGCAACGTCATCATGACTGGACGGCTCATGGCTATGACCGAATCCTTTTTTTCCTCGAGCTTGCTGTAAGAGATACAGCTCTTCTCATTTTTATCACTATTGCCATCCTTCCCGCCAGATTCAGAGAGATATTGTTTGCGGGCAGCGTCAGTACAGTCCGTGGACACCAATGGATGACTTTGCCATGCGGACAGCGAATAAATAGACTAATATGAGATATGAAAAGTAGAAAGTATGAATGGAGCAACATATCCAAACTGATAATGTTCATGAGGGAACAAATCAGCAGGGCAAGAAAAAAGAGCTTGAAATATCAATTTCGTATTTCAGCTCATTGAGCCAGCAGTTTGAATTTCTTTGACGAACAAGCCCAACTCTAACCCTTTTCTTGACTAAAAATGAAGAGGGCATAGGCTCTACCGCACTGAAAAGCAAGAGCGCAGAATACCACAAACCACATTCAGCGCGAAGTCTTCTTCTATCAAGCAAATAATTGCAATGACTCAAGAAATAAGAACCGTATCTTGTGTCTAAAAAGACAGCAAAGAGACCACAATCACTAGATTCAAATAGAAAGCCATAATGAGACATGCCGTCCTCTTATGATAAACTTTTTCACAGAGCGTGAAAAAGACGAGCTCAAGATCAGCTTTTACACTGAGAGATAGCAAACAAAATTACAAAGGTTCCTCTTTTTCCAGATATCACCACATCTTCTTTGTAAATATAGAACAAAACATGAAGCGGTCTAAAAGCAGAATATCATAAATGGTTATTTCCAATTCTCCCTTTCATGCAAATTGGCACATTCTCAGGACATCCCTCGGCACACAACATCATGCAACGAAAAATGGAGACACAAAAAGTACAAAACGAAGTAAACTCACGTATTATCCATCAATCTCAAATTCTTATCCCCAATAGCCCCCGCCAACAATGTCCGGCTCCTTCGATCCCACGATAAAGAAGTCACGCCGTTCGCATATTGAAGCTGTTGATTGCACGGTTGTTCCTCGATGGTACTCTCTTTCGCTTTTGACGACGGAGCGGCAACGGCGACCGCGAAAGAAGAAGAGGAGGGCGTGATGGATTGTTGTTGTTGTTGTTGCTGCGGCTTTTCTTTCGTCGTCGAAGAAGCCGCGGCGCTGACCAGGAGATCGTCCGAGGCGGATATTTTCACCGACATCGGCGATGCCGCCACGGAATTCGCCGTCGTCGCGGCGCCGCCGTCCCCCGTCCTCCCCTCCTTCTTCTCCTTCGCCGCCCTCTCCTTCGCTTCCTTTTCCAATTTTTTCTTGCTCTTGGGCTTCGGTCCTCGCTTCTTCTTCTCCTTCTCCGCCTTTTTGCCGCCCGTGCCGCCATCCTTGCCGACCCCGGCGGAAGTTATTTTATCGTCGTAGACGAACCGATCCAGCAGGGCGCTGCCGTTATTCTTGCCGTCCTTGATGCGTATGCCGGGAGGAGGCCAGTACAGAGCGCTCATGGTACGGCCCAGAAAGTCGTGCACGGGGATCAGGCCGGAGGCGTGTCCCGAAGCCAAGAAGGAGCCGCGGCGGTTGAACGATACGGCGTAGCATGCGGTCCAGTAATTTTCGGAATCGTCGTCCTCCTCGTCTTCGTCGGGGTTATTGGCAATAATGGCGGCGGCGGCGGAAGCTTCTTCTTCTTCGTCGGAGGAGTGGGAATCTTTGGCCTTGGAAACTCGTTTCTTGCGCTTCTTCTTTTGCTTATTCGGGGTTTCTTTATCTCCCGTTTCTTTCGTTTCGACATCCCCCGCTGATGATGTTGTTTCCAATTTTTTTGCATCTTCCATCTTCGCATCGGTTGTTGTTTTATCGTAGACCACTTCCATAGTATCTTTTGTCTGGCTACTACTTGGTCCATCTCCGGTGGACCCCCCCTTTGATTTTGCTATTGCTTCTGCTGCTGCTAATGATGAGGCACTATTGCTAACAATTTTGTCTTTGGAAATACCATCTCCTTCTCCCCCACCTTGGGATGATGTAATCTTTGGCAACTTTAGACTCTGCTTGAATAACTTTTGCTTCTTCGGTATCTTGAAGGCATTATTGCTCCCCTCCCCACCCTGATCTGCGGCGGCCGACGACGATGTCGACGCCGATGTCGATGGCGTCCTTTTCTTCTTCTCCCCCATGGAAGAGGTTGCATCATCGGGAGTACTCGCTACTCCTGTGATTTTAGACTTCTTGCTGCTACTCTTATCCTTCTTATTGCTGCTGCTGCTCCCGCTCCCGCCACCGCCACCGACATCGCTGCTACTTCGCGGCGGTTCATCGGGCTTTGGCCGCGGTGGATGCAGTGCACGCGGAATTGAAAGCGTCGAGTCGATTCGATCGGCTTGACGGAAGGGATTTAGTAGTGCTAGATTCATGGTATAATATTATTATTGCCGTAGCTTCTCTTTATGCAAGCTTTGTGTGTGTTTTCTGACAACGAATCTGCTCAATCAGCCTTCGAGGTTATCAAAGCCGCCCACATAGCACAGCAGCTCACAGCTCACATCACAGCCACCGCGCGCGGTGGATTGTCACGCGTGACGATATATCAGTCACACCACGTTCATGTGATATGACGGAGTTTTTACTCCCTTTCCATCATTCTCAACCATCAATCCATCCCTTTTGAAAAACAAGTAAGTACGTAAGCTAGCTAGGAGTATCAAGATAGCCACCACCAAGGGTTTTTGATTACAAATTAATTGGTAGCCCTCTGTTCACAATGGCCATGGATAATTCAAACAAGCCCCCAACCTCTGGAATTGGCAAAAATGGCAGGCGTCCGTTGTCGTGAGTAGCATTACGAGAATCTGTCTCCACGCCGGCAGCGCGAGAGGCAAAGGCAGCATCATTGGCGCCACGGGCGTTGCCAGATGCAACAATGACAACAGTTGGTAGTAGTAAATAGAGTACATACGTAAATACGTAAATATAATACTCACTTCTCTCATCCGTCTGCTACTGTTATATCTATTTCTAGTGTTACCGTAGTGACGATTGTTAGATTATGATCGCCTAATAAATGTCTTAGAGCATTTAGACAGAGAGGAGAACCTCCACTATCCCATCATTGTCAGCGGAGGGGAGACGGCAGATCATTGCCGTTCCATCGCTAGCGCCAGCGCCCAAGCCGATCCCATCGTTGCGNCCTACTAAATGTCTTAGAGCATTTAGACAGAGAGGAGAACCTCCACTATCCCACCATTGTCAGCGGAGGGGAGACGGCAGATCATTGCCGTTCCATCGCTAGCGCCAGCGCCAGAACCGATCCCATCGTTGCGGTTGATCGGTCAACCCATCCACCCTCCAATTAGTTTTTAATTCCTTCGTACGGCAGATACGAAGGAATCAGTACACCTCCGGGAGGAGCAACAAACCCATCTTCCCGGCCTGCCTGAGCGACGGAAATCCCGGCTCATTCAAGCCTTTACTTCAATCCCATCCTCGCCAGCGGGGGGGAGACGGTCCGGCTACACCGTTACCCCGCCAGAGCAACAGCGCCAACGCCGATCCCATCGTTGCGGTCGATCGGCGCCCCAACAAACCACCGCACAATCTCCGCCGAGCAGCAGCGGAGCATCCTTACAAAAATCTGGGGAGGAGCAACGGTCTAATCCTCCCCGCTGCCAGAGCAACGGACTTCCCGGCTCGCACAGACGCAACAATAATCACATTGTTGCGGTCGATCGGCGCCATCGACACTAACTCCGCTGAGGCAGCGGAGCTTCCTAACTTCCATTGGGGGGGGACAACTAAACACACCCCTCGATCCGGCTCCTTCGGCCCTCACCACCAACCTCTCTTCCGAATCGCCCGCCCCACCACCAATTCCAATACGCTTCCCGCCCAGCCACTATGTCTGGACGCAAAATGCGGGCGACTCCTCGGGACGCCTACATATCGTCCCTCCCAATATACCCGGAGCGGACGTTCTACGTGAACGGGGAGATGAGGGGAATCCATCTCCTCGATGCCTACAGCATCGAGGCCCATTGCCGCGGGACCGTCCCCACGCCATCTTATTACGTCCCACCCCAATCATGGTGGGCCCTCCAGGCAGACTCCGTCATCAAACGAGCTCTCCAGGACGGGGACATGCTGTTTCATCGGCATCCCTGTCCATTTGGCAAACTACGTGCACTCGTGGACCAGTTCTGGTGGGGGAGCACCTCCACCTCACACGGCCACACCGTGCCATCAGAGCTCCCCGGAGCCCTAGGGGGGAGAACAGCCAAGGCCATCCTGTATTCTGCCTTGGCAATGGCATTGGCGTCGTTCGGGATAACTCAACCAATCCCGTTCGCTCGTCACGTTCTCGGGCTGGTAGCAGCGTGCTGCCGGAAAGTACAAACTCCTCTGGTCTAGGCACAATGCAGCAATTGCCATCCAAATGTGGATGCGCCGTTGTCGCCACCATCGCATTTGCTCCAAGCGCCTTCAGCGGCGCCTCCGCCTACGCAACTTGTGCCGCGGCGCCTCAGCTCATGCCCAGCTCCATTGCAGGCCCATCCCAATCCCAACGGTCCATCAGTCACCGCAGAATGCGCCTGCAATGCCAACCCCTACCCCAACGTGTCAACATCCATTCAGGCACAGGGGCCTCCAGCTGCCAAAACGAAAGCGGAGGCAACGATGCCGTCGCCCCCGCGAGAGGCCGCCTCTCCGATTCCGACGCGATCGCATTGACCCTCCTGGCCTTTACGATCAGCGCACTGATCTTCTTGGTCACGGGCCCCCAACGGCATCGCCGCCTTCTACTGGCTTATCGGTTGGCACTGTACCTTCGACACACCCACACCCAACTCCCGGTGGCTCTACATCCACGCCATCCGGCGGCTATATCATTCAGCCCCCATCAGACGGCTCAACGCTTCAGCCACCATCCAACGGCCCACCATCCAAACCATCCGGCATCTTTACGACCAAGCAACCACCCGGCTCTCCGACGTTGCATGCATCGATGCGCATGGGATCTTCGCCACCACCAACAACCCAGGCACCGCAGTCGATGCCACCACCTACTCAGGCACCGCCATCAACGCCACATGCTACACAGGCACAGCCTTCGCCGCCACAAGCTACACAGGCACAGCCTTCGAAGCCACGAACAACCCAGGCACCGCCTTCGAAGCCACAACCAACCAATGCACTGGCAAATAAGCCAACACACAATCAACTCCATACGCCTTGGCCACCACCAACCCCGGCTCTTCTTACAAAGCCACAACCACCCCAGGCACCGCCTTGGACACCATCAACCCCGGCCATCCCTGTCCAGCCACCACCAACAAAGGCACTAGCAAAGCCAACGCCCTACCCTACGCATTGGACACCACCAACCCCAACCCTCAAACCAGCTAACAACCCAACCACCACCATTACTGCACATCCGACTACATTACTAGTTGCGCCGGTTGTTCCCTCCACCAACAACGGCCCATGGGTTCAACCAGATGGCTCTAACCATCCGTACCTTCGCCATGATCTAACCATCGATCGTGATCGATATCAAACACACATCAGTGCACGAATTGCACTCGCAATTAAACTTCCGCTGATGCCACGCAACACCGCTGCAGTACCAACACCATCAAAATCACCAGCCTCTTCTTCGCCACCTTCAGTCCAGCCTGATTGACTGCTGCCGACAGAAAACAATCTACCAACATATCTATTAGAGACTACAAATTACTTCGAGTACAATCATTATTTTACAATACACTACTTGTGGGATACAGATACTTCTTCTCTCTTGATGCTCTTTGTTTCTTCCTCTGACGCTTTTATTATTGATATGCGGGAGACTCATTTTATTGATGAAGCCTACGCTTCTTTTGGAGTCTTCCAGTTCCAGTCCTATTTCCTTTGACGTTCAGTATATTGACGGTCTTTCCTTTTGACCTCTATATCTTCTTGCTTTTTCCACTTCACATTCTGGTTTCTCATTATGTCAAGTGTGGGGGAGTATGAGAAGTATCTAAGAGTAGATACGTAAATACATAATATACTCACTTCTTCTCTTATTCTGCTACTCGTTCATCTATTCATAGTGCTCACGTAGTCAGATCGTTACCCAGCACTCTGAGAGGGTGTATTGGAACTCTAGCTAATGGGTACATCAAGTCTGTCCCCTTGCCACGTGTAACTGTCAGAGCAGCCCACGCAACAGCAGTTACAGCCAGATGCCAGGCGCTGACACCAGTCCTGTATGGACTGGCCTCAGCCCCGCTTTCGTCCCCCATGACTAAACATCGGTTTAGTCATGAGTCAGGGAGCTTTGTCCAGCCACTCATCATGTGGCAAGACACATGTGACACATCAAGCCCATCAAGCTGCTACTACCTACCTAGAATACAGCACACTGTACTCATTAATTAGCTAGAACACCTTTATTAGCTTTGACTGTTCGATACCTTCAATACATGACGGCGTAAATAGCCGGAGTAAAAATCTCGCTGAATATTGTGAGCAAAATGGTATCTTCTTGATGCTTCGGTTGTAGAACGTGCTGTCGGAATTACAAAATCATCGAGGAATCCAAATATTCGAAAAGTGTCAATATCAAAATGGTGTTGAATCCACGTTTGATTAACCACTTCGCCATTGGCATTTTTTTTCTCATGAAGCGTGCCGTCAGAGAGAGTGCCATGAATGAGTCCACGGCATCTGTTGAGGTATCTTGGGATCCACTGACCCAATCTAGTACCTGAAATCTTTTTGTAAAATGTTATGTATAGATGATCAATCATCAGCTCAAACATGTTTGATAAGTATCAAGGGTCCCCTCCAAAAGTATGCCGAGCCATCTCGGTGAACGGAGTGCCCTTTATCATATGGAACAAAAAGATAATGAAGCATTCTTCCCCTGTGAATACATGCCGGTCAGATGTCCTTAATACATCTGGACATCTCCATGACCAAAAAAGGCGCATCAAATCATGGGGATTTAGACCAAACCAAATATAACAGTCCTGGCGGTTTATCTCTTCAATCCTACGAAAGCGCGGTGGTTGAAATCGATTTCGGCGACGGATGAAAATGGTTATATCTTCAGCATAAAGAAGAGAGAGCTCGCCGTACGAAATTATCCACCTCACAAGAAAAAGCATTGTTTCAATCCTTTCTTTTATTTGACACAATTTCTCTTGTACATCAGAAATCACATCAGAAGCAATGTTACCATGCCTTTGCCAGTTGTTCATCATTGATGAGAAATAATGATATGGTGTGAGTAGTAGTGCTATCACTTGTGCCAAATATAGCGATTGCGCAAGGGCGTCCTCTGCATGAGTGTAATATACTTCTTGTTCCATGATTTGGGCCGGGGATAGTGAACTGGAATCACGGTATTCGAAAGAAGTTGCTCTCCTTGACCGGCGGATGCCGTACTCAATTCGCGCTTCTTCGTCGTCTTCATTGCTGGTTTCTCTTTCTCTTCTACGACTAGAGTTCGGCATTTAGCATGAAATTATGTTTGAATTGGTAAAGGTTCAAAAACAGGATTGTGGTGCCATCTACACAAACACAATGCCATGGTCTCATGGGGTTGGGAGAAGTTGCAGGTGTTGGGGGGGGGGGGCGTTATGCCACTAGCTTCAGTGAAGATCCTTTGGTTGGCTCGAGTAATTTAGGGGGGTATTCTAAAAACATGCAATTCCTGGCTGGTTGTTGTTGATCCCTTGTCGTTTTGCTGTGCTCTCTGTGTGCGTGATCTGACAGCTCCACTTTAAAGCCTTAACGAATTATGAGTGAAAATATTTTTGTATATTATTAATTTCTTTTCTACATAGTTATAATCATTTATGTAAGTAATTAAAAACAAATAAAGAAGGTAATGAAGCAGTTTACTACGCTCTATTTCGGCGTAGATAGGCATGTACACAAAAGCTATCTACCTAGCTCTTTGGTTCCTTCATTATACTCCTAATAGTGTTTTTCCCTGTCGTATCTTGCTACATAGAAATCAGTATCATTATCCGTGATATCAAGAAGTAAGATGAAATGCTATGTAATCTTATTCGTGGACGTTTTGTCCGTCTGTAGGTAGGCATGTACTCTCAAGCTACCTACCTAGCTCTTTGGTTCCTTCATTATAATAGTGTTTTTCGCTGTCGTATCTTTATACGTAGGAATCAGTATTAATATCCGTGGTATCAAGAAGTAAGTTTAAATGCTACGTAACCTTATTCATGGACGTTTTGTCTGTGTCAGTTTGAAAACCAGTGACACGCAATGGACGGACGTCCATGCATGCCCCATGCAAACCATTAGGTCGGACCTTGTGTATGATACGAACACACACTGCGAGGTCTGACGTTGAGATAAAGTTGATAAAAATGAGATCGTCAGCAGCTGCGAGAGAGTGAGAGAGCTGCTCGTCACTCGCAAATTTGGATTTTGCGTGGACACAGAAATTCGTCAAATTTGCGAGTGACGAGTCAGCGACG
>JALLAS010001039.1:11839-22316 GCA_036939415.1 Detonula confervacea
GCAAATTTGGATTTTGCGTGGACACAGAAATTCGTCAAATTTGCGAGTGACGAGTCAGCGAGGGCAGAGTATTGTCCAATGATGATACATCTGAAAAAAAGACACAGCTTTGCACAAACTCGGCGGTCGGTCGTCGGTAGGTCGTCACTCGCAAAAAGTCGTTTGCGTGGACACTCTAGTAAACTTTAAGCTTACTGTTACGCCCAACAGCAATTTGATTGAGTATCGTACGCTAGTTAGTACAACAATAGAGATAGTCCTAATCCATTTTACTAGAGGAAAGCTAGCCAATATTTTAGACTCGCGGGCTGGCTTGATTTCTAACCCGCCTCCGATCTAACAATAAGACACCTTCCCATTCCCATCACCCCCCAATAAATGTGATATCTCTTGATAGGATCATCATATTAGCTCAACTCCACTTGGACTTAAGCTCTCTGATGCATCCTCCTCAGACTGACCCTATAATTGCTTAGGTTCTTGGCACCGCGGCGTCCCGGGCTAATTATTTCATCATGCACTGACATGATGCATCAGGTCCCGTTCTTGGCTATTGAAGCTCCCTGCCTTCCAACGCTCTAAACTCTAAACACATCCTGAGCCGCACCTCTACCCATTTGACATCACTTACCATCAACGCCATGGAAACCCCATATGCTACATCATTGGTCCCCTGGTCCGCTTTGCCCAAGGATGGATACTTGTTCTTGGTGATTCGTTCGCCGATCACCTTCTCACAGCATAAATGAACGTACCCCTGTCGTCGACGAAGTGCCAAGCAAGAGAGCTTGGCAGCCGGTTCAATGCGAACAACCATTTCATGGGCCAAGCGTCTATCCTGAGAATCCACAACATGCCCCCGTCCATACTTCTCTCATCACCCTTCAAGGATTCATCGTCGTCCTTGGCGCATCTTTGCTCCAAAGCGCTCTTCGGCAAACACCTATGATTCTTCATATTTTGAGAGAGAGTAACTCACCTCTCGCAAAATTGCCATTTCAAACCTATACTCTAAAATATACCGCTGACCTCTCTCAAAAGTGCATCCGCCCACTTCTGCACCTGTTTTACCTCTCTTTGTACCGGCAGTGCTGCTCGATTCAAAACTTGCCACAGCAGCACCACTGTAAATACTACCAAAGCATGGGCACAAGAACTTGGGTCTTCTATGCTGCTACTGTGATTGCCAGGCAGACCTTGGTGTTCCTTCCTCCTGTGGGAAGAGGGGTAGTGTCATCCACCTGAGCAAACTTTTGCAATGATGTCGTGTCAACAACAACTTCATCTAGAGCTAGGATGTGCAACAAAATAGAAGGCATAATACACGATCACTTTTGTACAACGATATTGCTAAGAGTGGTTGAGGGTGCGGGGCGGTGCTGGAAAAAGAACACTTTCACAATGGTGTGTTGGATTTGGCAGGATGCGCTCACGTGGGTATGATCTCAACTGCTTGTTCCCTAGCAGCACTAGCTCTTTTGCAATCTGTGGTGAAGATTGAGACGGTCTGGGGTAACTACGAAGGTTTCGCCAAGCGAAAGGTGAAAAAAGCTGTGTTAGCTCGTAAAGCATAAGCTATTGTAGGAAGTCCGTATGAACGCCAGTTTACAGAGACGGTGAGTAAAATGTGTACTGCCTTGAAAACTTTTTCTGTGACCTGTTCTGATCTTACTAATAGACGAACCATTTTTAGTCCCAATTTGAGGGGTGCAAAGAAAAACTGTAAGACAGAAACCAGTGAGGGTAGAAACGGAAGAAACTGAAGTACCTTGGTACTTCTATGATGGCTTACACGAATTTGTATCAGGCTGGCTTAGTAGCGTAGCCTACGTAGATTAATTCTACGTAATCACTTCTTCTAAAACTAATCGTCTCTAGCCTGTTACTGTACCAATAGGCAGTGGGAGAAGATCATAAAAAATAATTATTTACTATTTTGAGGGGTATTGATAATCGAGTAGTCAGTGCTTGCTGGTCAGTGTAGCAGGAGCAGGTAGTATTGCAATGCATGCAGTCGAAGTTCAATGGTGAAAGCTTCCCCAGAGAGAAACACAAAGTTTAGGAGATGCAGGTTCCACGAGTCAAGTCTGCTAGATCTTGTGGGTGTTTTGTTTGTTGAGTCCGAAATTCACACTGAGCAAATTTCGCAGATTGGATCTGCTGCAGTTAGAGGTGAGATACATTATGGTTTATCAATCATACGAATAATACTATCGTCATACAAGATAAATTGTTTGTTATCAGCAATGTAAATTGTTCAAACAAAAATGTTTCACAACGCAGCTACAAAATAGAAGAGCTTCAATTCTCGAGACCACACTAATTCTGGTGTGCGTATCATGACTGAACCATACGATAAGGACAATAAATCGAGTTCCTTTTCAGTGGTGGCTCTTCTATTTCGCTTCTGTTGTGATGTCCCGAGAGAATATAAGACGCAAAGATAGTTATTGTCAAATGGACATTTGTCACATGAGGAAATGGAGATTGCTTGGTACTTCACCGTTTCAGTTTGATGCATCTAGATTTGGAGAAGCCACAGTCTGTTGGTTACACTGAGAGCAGAGGCAGACCCCAAATCATTTCATTGCAGAATTAATATCGCCAACTAATCCATCATAATTTCCCAGAGGCCACATTGCAAAGGATGTCATTTTGACGAGCATACCAGTGAACTCAGCGTGACATTGAGGTAATCAAGGTTCATTGTTATTGCAGAGAAACAAGATTGCTACACTTTGCATTCCCTCGGATCTACTAAGAAAATCCAAAGCATGAGTGGGCGGGAAAAGGAGGACACTGGGATGGTTCTCATCAGACGAACAGGAAAATAATGTTTGCAGCAAAATACACTTTTTCACTTCACCATCAAGGAACCAGTATTTGGTTGACTGGATAAACTAGAGTAATGAAAGAAACAGACAGAGGCAACAGACAAAAGCAAAGAAGTAATGGTTATCAATTGTAATCTAAACAGAGTTTTTTCCACGACATAACTTTCCAACACCAATGAGAATGCCATGAGAGATAATTCATGCTTACTATTTGCCCCGTTCACAAACCTAGCCCTAAAGACAGCGCCGCCTGTGTGAGAGATATCCCTTTCCCAAAACTTATCCCATAGCGCAACGATGCCCCAATCCCCCAATCTTGCAAAGAAAGTGAAAAAGAATCACAGGGAAGCAGAACAAACAAAGTGAAATGATTGTGGTGAAACAACGCGCTGCATGATTTAATCAGAATAATCTTGATTGGCAAATTTGACCGGATCGAAATAAACCGCCTCCACCTTCCTCCCGTCGAACGTCCTCCCCGCCAGCCCCGCAATCGCCTTCCCCGCATCCTCCACCGACAAATACTCCAAAAAGATCTTGGTCGCCCCCGGTCCCGTACGCGGTATGACGATATTCTTGAGCGTGCCGAAGGAGGAGCATTCGTCGCGCGTGTCCTCGAGGATGTCCTCGTATTCGGTATCGTCCTCGAGGTCTTGGGGGGTGAGCATTTGTTTGAGGGAGACTATTGTTGTGGGTTGGGCTAGCGGGGCTGCGGGTGTCGGTGCGGCGAGCGGGGGGGCCGGCGGTGCGGCGGGGGCTCCGACGTTTCTGAGGTTTAATTCTCCGGACATGAACCTGTAATGTATTATGTGCACAGAGCGTAAAAAGTCAAAAACTGAGCAATGAAGAAGAAGGCACCAACCACCAACACAAACAAGAGATCAAAAGAATAATCAAATCACACCAGACTGCTAACTACTCACTTCGCCAAAATGTCCTCCCAATTCCCGTGCGGAGTATCCACCCCATTCCACTTGCTCGGCCTCCCCACCCTCAACTGCGCCCCCAAATACGGAATATTATTCAAATTCAACGCGTTCGCCGCCTCCTCCTTCGTCCGCAGCTCCACGAAAGCGAACTTCCCCGAAACCCTGCACGCCAGTATCGGATTCCCCGGCATGGTCGTCAACCCCACCTGCTCGAGGGCGCGTCCCAAAAAGTCCTTGAGCATGCCCTCCGTCATCTCGGGGGTGGTGTTCCCCACGAACAGCTCGCGGTTAATTTTTTCCTCGGGGGACCCCCCCGTGTTTTCCGGGACGGGGATCATGCCGGGGGGGAGGGGCTGGCCGGTCAGCTGCTGCCACGTCTGGGACGGCACGTGGGGTCCGGCGTACTTGGACGGACGGCTCACCCGGAGGGAGGCGCCCAGGAAGGGGATGCCGTTGAGGTTGAGGCACTTGTTGGCGAGGTCGACGGAGGCGCACTCCACGAAGGCGAACTTGGCGTTGGTGCGGCAGTTGAGGAGGGGGGTGTCGGCGGTGCCGCAGAGGTTTACGCGGCGCATGGCGCCGTTGAGGAATTGCATGAGGAGGGCCTCGGAGGTGCCGGGGGGGGTGTTGCCGACGAATAATTCGCGGTTGATTTTATCCTGCGCGGATTGGGAGGCTTGGGACATCATGGCCAATTGACCCCCTCCTCCGGGCATTCCTGCTCCTGCATTTCCGTAGTGGGAACCGGACGATCCGGGGTTGGCGAGGGGCGGCGGCATCATGTCGTTGTTGCCTCCTCCTCCGATGGGGGCGACTCCTAACGGTGCGGCGCCGAGCGACTGCGGCATGCCGGCGGGAACTCCCGGAACGCCGCTCCCGCCTCCGCCGGAACGATGATCGGAATGATAATCCCCGCTGCCGCTACGACCCCTTCCGCCGGCATCGCGACCGTGGCCGCTTCGATGCCCGCCGCGATGATAATCGGGAGAACGAGATCTCGACCTCGACAGCGATCTGGATCTCGAACGACGACGACGCCGCGACGAAGAGGAGGAATGATGGCGATCGTCTCCTCGATCCCTGTGCCTGCGCTCCCCCCTGCGGTCGCGATCGTCGGAATGATGATTGTCGTAGTCTGCCATGCTCGGTGATGATGGTCCTTCTTGGTGCTTTGATTCGAACGTGATGGTGTGAGGAGGGCGATGGCGCATTGCTTTCTGGATGTGACGCCAATAACTTTCGGATCTCCGATTTTGGATTTTGGAAAAGAATGAGAGACACTGCCAATAGGAGAAGATGATATTTTTGGGCAAGAGGGCTGGCCCGTTTATAGTCTACGGAGACAGACTCCCTGGAAGAGGACGAAGATTATTAAAGAGATAAAATATTAGGGGGGCTGTCCATCCCAGGATGCCCCGAAATAACGACAATCTCGCCCGCAAATCCATGACCTCAATACAAGCGAACGAGAGATGACCCGCAATAACTCCCCGCCCGCCAACTCATGAACAGTGGCCATGGCAACCCTATCTACTACCGAGAGTAGCCGTCCACTAGATGAGGCATGAATGAAACGGATGCTGGGGCCGACGATCATAGCGTGGGGCGGTTTGAATGTTTAGCATGAAGCCCACCCCTCATTGACGTCAAGATCCTCCGCTTTGACCATTGGGAACCATGCTTGCGTGATTATTTGCCATTGTCCGCAAACAAACAATCAAATATATAATCATGAGGCGCCGCCAAAGGCCATCGTCCCACTACGCCGGAAGATCGCCCTACTCCTCCTCCCTCCGCTCCGCCCCGAGCGGCCGACTCCGTTCCTTCGTCTCCGCGAAGCTGCCGACCCTCCTGATGCTCTCCTCCTTCCTCCTCGGATGGCTGCTGGGCCGACGCGAGGTCGCGCGCGGCGTCGGAGCGAACGTCGCATCGCTATCCGAGGAGTTGCTCCGGTCGGCGGGGGGGGCCGTGCTCGTCTTTTGGGGTTTGTCCGTGCGAAGCGAGTGCGAATCACCGGACGGAGGGAATGGTGATGATGACGATAACGATAATAACAACCATAACGTGGCTTTTTGTTCGATACCGCAGCTGTTGGGCAAGTTGATGCGCGAAAAAGCGGTGCTGGAGAGGAAGATGCAATCGACGAAGGAGTACGGAGCGTACTATCATCAGATATTCAACGACGCGAGCACGAAACCATCGCCGAGATTTCCCACATTGATCGTGAACGAGAAGAAACGCCAACGAGCCGTCGAACTGCGGAAGGAGCAAACTCCGCTGTTCCTCGCCTCGTCGGAGTCCGCGAAAAAGCTGTCTCGAAGGATCCTCGTCAAGCATCTCCGCGCCGTTTTGCGCGAGAAGGGCGCGGCGTCCCGGAGCGACGGTCCGCCGCCGACGTTCGCGTGGATCACCGCGGGGGACGCCCCGGCCGCGGCCCACGGCAACCTGTACTCCCAAAGCTACACCGCCGTATTGGAAGACGCGGTCCGACCCTCGTTTCGAGCGCTGGGCATCGACTTTCGAGCGCGCAACCGCGGCATGGGGCAATACTCCTCCGGACCCGAGCTGGCACTGTGCATGAACGAGGTCTTCGGCGACGACGTCGACGTACTGCTGTGGGACTTTGCGTCCCTCCAGCCGGGGCGGGAGCCCCCCCGCCGGTCCGTCCTCTGGGGCGAGCGCGCGGGCCGCCACCCGACGCGTCCCGTGCTGTTCTCGTTCGACTCGTACGGGGAACGCTTCGCGGGCATGGCCGGGGCGGGGGGCGGCGGCGCGGTGCTGATGGACGCGGATGCGATGCGCGGGCTGCGGGAGCTGACGTTGCCGGATTCGAACGTCGCGGCGCATTCGCATTTGCCGGAGGGGTTGAGGAATTACAAGTGCGGCGCGTCGGTGGAGGGGGGGGTGATGTGCGATGATGGCATGAGGAATTTTGTTTGCGATTTGGAGAAGGATTTGATGGATGGGATGGGGGGCGGCGGCGATGGCGATGATGTTGTTGCGGAGAATGCAAAGGTTTGTCGTGCTAATAAGTTTCGAACGAAGACGGAATGGTGAGCTTATTTTTGCGTGGTATTGGTTAGGAATGTATTGTTTGAGCCATCTACTTTATTAACGCCTTTTGCCCTAATCACGAGGTAGCATCGATGCACGGTATCAAGTGAGCTGGCACCCCGGGTGGAAAGATCACATGCTGAAGGGACGCCTTTTAGGGCTTTTCATACTGAATTCGTTGGAGAGCGCTCTATTTGACCTCGATAGGCTGAAATCCGTGCATGGCGATGATCCGAGCACCCTCCTGGACATTCTGGAACGGGCGGAACGCCGCGATAAGCACGAATTCGAACGAAAGAAACCAGATACAAAAGCTTGGGACGAGGATCAATCCGTCTTTGAGGAAATGAGCTCCGCGATGGTCTTGCGAGGAGATTCGATATGCCACACGGCCCTGTTGCCGTCGAGGTCGCGCTTGGAGGGCATCACGGCAGAAACCGAGGGGTTTGACAGGGGCGTGAATCAGTTTCTAATGAAATCACCGGAGGGGGTGCTTCCGGTTGCATTCGATATGAATGATCGACAAGTCTGTCAAGCGCTAGAAGTGGATCATAAAGATTTCTTTTTGGTTAGGGAACAAGATGGGTGAGTCTTTATCTTGCCTTGTCACCATATGTTGCACTGTCTTTCTCAAAATTTATGGAAAATTGACGACCCTATCAATTGCAAAGGTGGATAAGTACAATTGTCCCGAACAATAAAGAATTGGAGGTATACAAACGCTCCACTCCAGTGGAAGGCATCATAGTGCTATGCCTGAAAATATGGTGCGTAAATGTAAACGCACCATGCCATTTCATTACTACACCCGCTCATCTCCTCTCAAACGTTTCTTCTTTTCTCCAGCCCCCTGAACAAATGTCCAGATGCATATATTGGCATCGATGAACTCAAGCGACGTACGAAGCTCTTCATCACAGTGGATGGAGAACCCGTGACGAACATTCAGAAGCTGGATAGCTGCCATATCCTAGCTGGTGATAAGGGTATTCACTGGGGTAGAAAAGATCAGTTTGAGCTTCGGTTTCGAATCAATGACCCTGGAACGCTTCACGTGTTAAAGATATCATCCATAATTGTGTTCTAGTACAACAGATGCGTCCATGCTTTCCATTATGATTCTTCCTTCCTTCGATAAAGTTATTTTTGTAAAATAATAATGCACAATCACAAAAATCCTTCTGATTTTGCCTTCACTAGCAGGGCATTCAAAGAACTATAAGGCCAAGCTTCATCTGCAGATAATTCAATTATTGACTCCTATCCAATAACCAGAAACAAATATGTTGGCAGTATAGAGCGTGCCTAGAGATATCTACTTGGACTATACCTACTATCTATGAGAAATGAAATTTCTTTGTTTGCTATTATTTCAATTCTGATCACGAATGCAACTAATTAAGGGAGTAGATGCATTGGCCGTGGCTGGATTGGTAACCTCTTAGTCTGTAGGCCCAATCCTAATTGTAGTCTTAGCTTATTAAATAGCTTGTTCAGTATCACAATACTCTTCAAAGTGAACAAAAAACATCATCTTTGGCTTTGCAGTCAAACCATGCTTCTGCTAATCAGTGTAGTAGATGTAGCTATTATCGAGTAATAAGTAAGTAGGAGATCATGGCTACAAGGTATTTCGCCATGGTGGCGGACATCAATGGGTCATGGATTTGAGGACTTTTTGGAATGCACGTTTTCAATGTTTAGATAGATACAAATTAAGTATATAAATCGAAATCCCAGTGTTCCTACTACTTGTAAAGCTTCAAAAGCACAGCAATTACATCAAAATGAATACCATACATACATATCCGTAATCTGGTTTATACATAAATTTCGCCTGGAATCCCCATGTTCTCCAAGCATAATTGAAATGAATTGGATTCATACGTTCTCGACATCCACGCTTCATCAATCTCAACCTCTTACACGCATTAACTACTCGTTCATTTCCAGACCAATCATGGGCAATAGTTGCTGCATACATCGTTTTTCTACCTTTAAACCTCTGATCACTCTTTGACAAAGGAGGCTGAAACGCAAGATGTTTCCCCCGGCTCCATGTAGCTAGTTTTGCACGGTAATCTTGATCCAATATATTGAGAGATTCTACGACATTACTTTCATTGTTCTCGTTCACTACTAGATCATGCTGTTGAAATACCTCTTGATCCTTCAAGCACCCTGTATTTTCATTGTAATATGAATCACTAACACCACCACCCCACAAATTATCATTGTCCAATCACCTGCATCGCTGGCAAAAGATATCAGCCTTAACCCTTACATACTCCGGTGAGTCATTAGTGAGCCGGACACGGTTTTTTGCATTACTCGGCCCCTAGCGGTCCGTTTTACTTGATCCAAAGCATACCCATGATGGCCAATGGTACTCTGGATGTCTTCTAAACTTTTTGGGAAAAAAAATCAAGTGCTATTATCACTGTAGTGCATTATTAGTGGCTCGTTTTGAGCGTCAAAATGGTGTCATTTGAGGTGTTTTGCATTGCTCGAATTATACCGGTATTATGTTGATGCTCCAAAGTTTACATATCATGGACAATGGTACTCTGGAAGTGATATAAGAATGTTGGTAAAAATAATCAAATGCTGGGGTAACGGTAGTGCATTACTATTGTCGTTTTTGTGCTTGCGGTACACCAAAATCCAGCATTCTGTGGTTCATAGCATACAGCATTTGCATGATATCAGTTATACGATAATATTGCATGATATCATTTGCATTATGGCATTTGCAGGATTGCATGATTGCATTCATCATGCAATTTGCATAGCATGGCATCAGCAATGTATTTGCATCATTGCATTTCGTCGTAGCATTATTTGCATCAAGCCGATCCAATCTGCAATCAATTTTTTCTACTTTGTGCATTCAAAAGCTCTTTGTCTTTATGCTTGTACGCATGTTTTTAACTCTTTATTACAAAGTAGGGGACATCAATGATCATATTACATCAACATTTAATTAGCATTAACATCAATACTACTTGAACGGCTCAAGACATTGCGTAAGTCATCATTATTGCTCAAGCTGGTATTGCTCAAGCAGGTTATTGTTCAAGCTGTGATTGCTTGCAGGCTTTCGTCCAAGCTGTTGGTCAAATGATCACTCAAACCATTGCTGTTGCTCAAGGCTGTGCTCAAGCTTGCTATTGCTCAAGGCATTGATGAAGCTACTCATTGCTCAATGCATGGCAATATCTAGAGAGGGTACACCTGCAGCAACCCTTTGTAGTCACAGCAATCCACAGTAGCTGTATCAATCTGCAGTGGTTGCCGCAATAGCCATTGTAAGTAGCAGTAGTTGCAGATTGAAGCCTACTCCTCCAAGCGTACTCCTCCAAGCGTACTCCTCCGAGCCTACTCCTCCGAGCCTACTCCTCCAAGCCCACACCATAGTCCTATCCATTCCCGAATGCAGGCATAAGCCAGATTCCTGCCTGCATCCCCACTTGTCTCATACTTAAAACATGCTGGCGATGTACCATTCGGAATGACCTACCCTCCTTTGGTGTCTGATCACCACCATTAATGCGATCACCATCATTAATGTCATCATGCAGCAGCTTCCGGAACAGCCACATGTTGATCGAGCAGACCGGGAAGATTCTCGAAATTGTAGCTGTTTTCAGTGGCTCAGTT
>JALLAS010001040.1:0-10451 GCA_036939415.1 Detonula confervacea
CTACCGCCGTTCTACCGTTGGTGCGAGCTCCCTTTCGCAAAAGTTAGTTCGTACACACTTATGTATCGTACATAGGACCTCTTACGGGATCTTGCAGATGAGATGCATGGCGTACGATATCGTACATACTCACATCAGTTTCAAACCACCGGGAAACCGTTTTTTTTCGTACTAACGGGGTTGCGTGGCATCGGTCCCCATTTATTCTCCACGGGTACGTATGTACTCAAAATTCCAGCTCGGCAGCGGCCTTCTCTCTTATAGAGAGAAGGCCGCTGCCGAGCTGGAATTTTGAGATATCTAATAGTCATGGACAATAAATGGGGACCGATTGCCCTTATATCCATGCATTTGATACCAGAAGTGAGAGTAGGATTGAGTCCCGGCGGTCATCCTCATCCTCCGACCAGCTGTTCTGGTTGTACGTAGGAATCCGTAGCAAATAGCCTCTCTCTTTTGCGCGCCCTTTCCCGCCAAACTCTTTTTCATTTTTGAGATTTTGTTCCCCGACACCTCCGCCGACCACCACCACACAACTGCATTACTATTGCAACAACCTCCACACTTTCTCTGTTGCGACCACAATCACTCTGCTTTAATTCAACGTGCAGACCTTTCGAGACACAGCCGATCGACACCAGCGACAGATTGAAAGCCGCCAAGCGCGATCAACCCGCGCGTCGGCACAACAACCCCAGTTGCGTGATCAACCGAATCCCTTTAGTGCGATCAACCCGAGCCTTCCCCCGAACAGAGTTGCGAGCGCTTACATCATCGTACAATGTCGTCCGGGCTTAACTCAAAATCGCGCAAGGAAAAGTACCGTCAAAGTGGCGATGTGGTACCATCAGCTCCAAAGAAAGTTGGACGTCCCAAGAAGAGGGTTTTTTCTAACTTTAAGAAGAAGAATGTCCAACCCGAAGATGAATCAGATGAAGAAGATTTCCTGACCAGTACATTTCCTGAAAATGTATCACCTTCACTGTCTCCCCTCCACAAGAAGAAGAAACAAGACAAGCCTACAAGGAGAATCACCCGGGCAACAGGCAGGGCACATCCATCCCGTCTAACTCAACGTCCACAATTGTTTGTTGCAGAGCCAAGTATTCCCATCAAGCCAGGCCCTTCTCTTGCCACCAACTGGGCAAGTCAGAAGAGACGGTTTGAAAGTAGTGTTGCTCGCTACAAAGGAACTACCGAACACTATCGGAACCTATGGCGGAAAGGTCTTGTTGAAAATGCAGAACTCAACAAGAAGCTCCTACAATGTGATGTACCGATTGATCGGGCCGAGTGGGATAGTGTGCCAGAATTGCCATCCCTACCAACCTCCCAGGGCATAAAGGGCTTTGTCAAGACAGCACTCAAGGGTGGTGAGAAACAAGACATTGATCCAGGTGATTTGATGAGAGTGTTTCAAGCACTAGGTCTTGACCGTAATGGCAACATGACTGATGAGGCCAGCATGGAGAAGCTAGAGACCGGTGTCAATATGCTCCTCGACATTCACTTTGTGAAGAAGGACAACAAAGCCAGGGCGAAGATCATTGCCGAATTGCTTTTCTTTAACAAAATGTTTGGAGAGGACGCTTGTAATGATGAGGCTTTCAAGATTACCAAATCCGTGACAAGCTGCATATTCACATCTGTGGCTCTACTCAAGTCAATGGATCAGAAGACTGGATCATTGAATGATTGTGCCATATCCCAGTACGCTCAGATTGAGAAGGAGTCAGGATTGACAAACTTTAATCGGCAGAAAACTATGCTGCACTATCGGGGAAAGATAACGCATGTTCGAAACATAGCTAATCGCTTTGTTAAATATCTTTTTGATATCAAACATAACGATGATCCTATTCTTAGAGAGAAGTATGGTGATCTAGTTTTGTTAGATAAAGAGAGACTGTTTCGCTATCTCCTTGAGAACTTTGGGTTGATGGACAAGGCAAGTGCCGGCGGGATAATATTTGCTCTCACTGGTGATGGAGCTGAGATATGTGGTACATCTGGCGCGAGCCAGACTTGTGTGGGTTTGAAGATGGTTGATATGGCCTGTACTGATCCGCATACCGGCAAGCCTCTCTACTACAAGTACGAGGAAGATGACGAAGGGCTACAGAAAATGGTGTACATGGGCACACAATCAACAGATGCCTGTGCCGTAGCTGGTTGTGTTCTGAAGAATGAGACAATTGAAGTGGTAACTGAATGTTTTGGAGAATTCTTGCATTGGTGCAAAGATGTGGAGAAAAATGGGCTGCCAGCCGTTGGTACTAAACCAGCTATCAGCCCTTGTCGACTGCTTGGATGTGGTGACATGTGCTTCCTTCAAAAAATGACTGGACTCGGGGGGGCGTGCAAAGTCAAGAAGCACTTCTGTCTTTACTGTGAAGTCCACGGTGATGTTTGCATGTTTCATTGGAAATACGGTACCGACCGTTGTAAGATTTGTGTATCGAACGACAGACACAAATGCTCTCACCGGCCAGTCAATAGTGATGTTGAATTGGCCAGCAAGGCTACGAGAGCAATGAATATGTTGCTTGAAGACTACAAGGAACGTGTTGGTACCGCTGAGTCGACTTTGCGGGACATGATGCCGGCTACTCCGGTGATGTGCTTCAGTGGATGGGATGGAGTAGAGAAGGTTTGGGAGCCTGTGAATTTGAAGGATACCTTTGCGGATGATGGAACTCCCACTCATCCCAACTTGCTAGAATACATTCGTCATGTAAAGCATACTGAGGAGGACAAACAGGTGATGAAAGAGTCTGTGGTGAAGTTGGACACGAACAGTCTCGGAAAGGAAAACAATATGAGAAATATTGATTACGAGATGGGCGTCAATATCAGGGAGAACAATAGGTTCCTTGGTAATGTAATCAAGGACTTGGTACTTCGTGGATACAAGGAAAATTCGACAATGCCACGATCAAAGGAAGGGAAGATCGCTCTCCTGCGAAAATGTTTGACTACGGGACTTGATCTGATCCACTGTCGGAATGCTTTGACTTTGTTCGAGGATGCGTCTCGTACAAGTTGGTTACACGCGGGACAGTGCCCTCCATGTGTTCTCCATGCAAACAACAGAATTGTTGAGAAGATGATTCAGCAACTATTGTTGGCAGGCATGCGAAAGAATCCCTCAGGTCAAAGATTGACCGCTTATGTAAAGCGAGTTGAGGCGGCTGTTAACGACGAGGTCCTCAAGAGGACTGATTCTCGTACACGGGATATGGCGAATTGGTCCTTTCCGTTTGATAAGAACAACCCAAGGAAGCTAGGGGATGTTACGTTCAATAACAAGCAAGCAAAGAAATTTGCAAAAGGATTCAAGTATCTAGTCCAAGCATGCACTTCGGATTACGACAGCGAATACACTGCTGGGTGGGAGAAGACTTGCGAACAGTACAACGTTGTAGCTGAGCTTTTGGAGTCAAAGTATCATTACTCGTACGAGGATGTTTGTGCTTTTCAGATGGAGGTTGATATCTTTTGTGACAACTATTTTGCATTTGTTGGTCGGGACGGCATGACGAATTACATTCATTTGTTACATGCGGGGCATATGTCACATTTTTTACTTGAGTATGGAAACTTATACCGCTTCTCTCAGCAAGGTTGGGAGAACGTAAACGGGAAGTTGAAACGCATCTTCCATCACAACACACAAAAGGGTGGTGGGAGAGGTGGGAGCAGTAAACTTCTTCCGGTTATGTACACATGCTCACGGGGTTTGTTATGGAAGCATGGCCATTTGGATGGTTTGTTCCAACACCTGGGTGAGGATGGAAAAGTACACATTAATTATGGCAAGGTGAAGAAAATGCTAAAGAGCACGGACGTCAAAAACACGGACATTGAGCATTTTGCGAATGTGACCTTTGATTTCATTAATCCGGACGACCCAATGCTTGAGGCCGATGATGATGAAGTTCTCGACGGTTTGGAGGAATCGTACCTTGATGATATGGATGGTGACGAGGACATGGTTTAATTGTGTAGACGACATTCTAATTGTTTGTAAAAGAGCGATTATATTAAATGCTTAACACAATTTTGCCACACACATATCAAATGTAGAGGTGACAGTATTATCCGTTGCTTCATCAACTAATCTAACATCGCCATCAGCATTTATACCTTCGACAGTATAAACAATATTATCCATAAATACGCTAGCACCTACATACAACAATTCTCCGTCGTCATCCCCCCAATTGATTGCATTAGCTTTCAGGAGGTTCACTAGCGGTTCCGCATCACACGCCCCAGCTATAAGAGCAGAGCATTTGATGACGGTGCTACACTCTGCTGTTCTGCTATCGTATACCCACTTGACGTAGTTCCTATTTGCCTGAGAGACATAATGGTCTACGCGATGGGCGTCACTATCAAACCAATCTTGGGAGGCGTCCTCGTCAAATAAATCAATGTCAACCATATTGACGGTATCGCCAGTAGCAAGATCAGCAGGATTGGCTGATGTCCCGACGGTAGACTTCGATGGGAATGCTCTGCGACGTCCAGTGCCATACGAAGAGCTAAAGAATTGGCGACAAGCGGAGAACTTTTCTCCATCATCAGCCCGGATCTCCAGCATTTTGGTTGGCAACCATATCGACTGCTGAGATAGGTTAGAGCGGAGGATGCACTGCTTTGACAGTTTATTCCGAGTCTTCACTGTTATATTCTCATCAAGTTGTGAAAAGACTCGAACAAGGTAGCGCCAAGACTCAGCACTCATGGCCTCCTTGATGGAAGCGGTACCACCCATCTTTCCACTCTTGTTGAGTAACCTTTGAGATTTTACAGACTCATGGAAGATGGTAAAAAGGTACCGCTCTGTAGCTATGGTGGTTTCAAAAATACCTCCAAAAGCATGATATTTCTCACCCTGTATTGCTTCTTCAAAGAATTGATCATCTCCCCCCGCGACAAACATGACCTCTTGACGTAAGAAGTACGTGTTGGTGCGTCCAGAGACAGAGCCGTATGTCTGTTCTACACATTGCTGAGAGTGGAGAAAGAAGACAATATCAGTAACTTGGGTGGAGGAAATCCAGAGGGTGCAGTTAGTGGGAGCAACCTCTGGAAGATTCAAGCAAGCTCTTCTTATTTCATCATTGACAAACGGCCATCTGCCAGAATCCCTAGATAACTCATCATTGGGAAGATGCCACTGAATTAAAATGGCAGCTGAGTTATCTCTGAGGCCAAACTCTGCCAGGTGAGGATGAATATTATTGCATTCTTTGGGAGGGGCAGAAGGGAGAACTTTCAGGATACGACCAAGGATGGGAGGGCCATTTTGATGCCCGGCAAACCTGATGGTATCTCCCCCAGCAACATAAGCCCCAAGATCAAAGATATAAATGGAGAATGGAGAAGGACCATTGATTTTTGGTACAATATGCTCCCTATCAAAGGGAAGACCATGGAAGGGCATGCTCGCGAGAGTTTGTGCGTGACGTCGTGGTCGTGCAGGCGATCGGGCGGGGAGTGTGCTCGTGCGAGATTGCGACGTTGCGAGGTTGCGAGGTTGCGTGGAGGATTGCGAGATCGAGATGGAAGCGATCGGAACCGGCACGATTGATGAGACGAGAGCTTGCAAGGGCAGTTGGCGCGAGCAAGATTGTGGCACTCAGTGGAAAGAATGAATGAGTCTAGGGGGACGCCGACGGCTATATCGGTATAGTATTGGCAGGGGAGGATGGTCGCGATGAATGTGCTGTTGGTCTTGTGTAGCGATGGATGTGCTGTGCGGATTGGAGGCAGCTCGCAGTCAAAATTTTGATTGTTTCGACACTGGAAAGTTAGACATACTGTATGAGTTCCTACGCTCGTAGAGTTGACTATGTAGATATTAACAGCCCGTATTTAGTACGGAGTATCAGCAGATACACCGAGGCACTTCGATTTGGTGCTCATGTGAACAAAATTGGTGCGTGCTGTGCGTGCAGTAAGTACCATACAATGTCCCCTTGCGCGTGCTGTACAAGGGTACATCACCCCTCCACGCACGCCTCCACGAAAGTCCACGAACACCGAATGGATCAAGTAAGAGCGAGATATTGTAGAGCAAGTCGGACCTTCGGAATGGCTGGGGAAGCTGCCGCAAGTCCCAAGTGCCATTCGCAGCCATCCGCCATTCATCTCCATATTGTACAATACATAGATCTCCATTCACATTGTATTGTAGAAGATTGAAGACATCACAACCATATGGCAGCCAGATTATGGCCCAGATATTATCATAATAGCATGCTGGTCACCAGCATCCAGCATGCTTGTCCGGAGCCGGGAGCAAGTCACAACAACGCCGTGCTGACCACAGCGAAATTACAATAGATTACAATCATCACAACAGTGTTCAGATCTACAGCACGAGCATACAATACCTGCGAAAGATTTGTGTCAACACTTCAAAACTTAAATCTTGAGGCACTAAACAAAAACACGAACGCCAGCACCAATGTCTGCTGAAAATCTGTTCGTAAGGTATGATATGTTCTTCTTCTAGTTGACACCGGCTTTTTTAGGCTGTCGATAGGATCTATCTGGATCTATCATCTTGAATCTATCGTACTGCTATTATTATTGTATTATTGTATGTATTGTAATATTCGCTCAAGTAAAATTCCATTCTCGTCATCTCACAATCCAACAGATTCCCAAAAAAAGTCTTCTTTATCAATCAGTCTTAATCAATGACCATGGAGATGCTTTCCAAAATGGTTTTCGGAACCCTGTCCTTCCTTTCGGTAGAGGGTAAGTGAAACGCTATGGTTCAAAAATCGTTTCGCGTCGTGCCTTGCTTTGCAACGTTGTCCCGGGTCCCGGCGTTCCAATATTCTGTTGCAACTTTATCTCCTTCCATACTGTCAATTTCACTTCTAACTTTGCTTCGTCACAAATCCACCAACTTGACTCTCATGCAGCTGTCCAGCAGCAATCGGATATTTACTACCACGAAAAGCCCGTGTTGGGTCCCAGCATGTGGCATTTCAACCCCGATGGCCTCGCCATTTTTGCACCGAACGGAGATCTCTTGAAGCAGCACCCCAAGAAGATGGTGTGCCCGTCGTACAAAGCCCAAGATGGATCCCCTTCCAACGAATGTTATTACTATGCATATGCCTCGGACGGTCACCAATATGTCTGGGCCGGTTCGATGGCAGGCGACCACCACGTCCAGGCCTTTGATATCGATACAGGTGATTACGCCGGATATTTGGACACCTGCAGCACTCCCCTCGACATGGAATACCATCCCGTACGCCGCGAGATGTTTGTCCGATGCGCCCAGGAAGACACCACGGGTGGCAGTCCTGGCGAGATTGATGTCTTTTCGTCGGCTTCTCTCAGCAGTGATATCCCCATGGTCAGTTTCAACGCGACCCGTCGTCCCTACGGACGGCTGGCGATTCACTCGTCGATGGGACCCTATGGATACAGTCTGGCTTACGACCAGAACTATATCACAGAGATGGACCTGTCATCCAAGTCAGTTTCGGCCGAGTACGAAATTCCAGACGCCTACGGAGGCTACGACACGACCTACTCGCCCGTCAACCAGCATCTCTTCTTCCGCGCCCGAGTCTGCTGTACATGCAACTCCACGGATGCTGATGTTGAGTCCTGTGGACGTGGACCTGGTAGCCTTGTTATGGTCAAGACGGGTCCCTCGAAAAGTGATCAGGAGCAAATTGGCGTCTGCTCTGGGGGATGCGAAGGTACACGAGCGGACATTGGAGTCGTCGAATTTGATACCGTTAACAAAGTATTCATAGACACCCACAACATCAAGGAAGGAACCGGTTGGGGTGCGGATCCAGTGGCGTCTCCGGATGGAAAGTGGATTGTCCTCCTTCCTAATGATGGTGGACAAAACGTTCGTATTTTGCAGGCTGGAATAAATGGAGCTTCGTCGGTACGTATTTGTTTTGAAAACACTACTTAGTGAAAACAAGTTTGAATATTTGAAAACTGCTAAATAATTTTTGCTTTCTTGGATTTTTGATCTATTTCAGGGATCCTCGATTCGTGACATCCCTATGGACTTTGAAGGGGGCACCCCAGGAAAAACGGTTGTATCTGACGTCGCCTTTATTCAAGATGAAAACCGTGAGATCCTCATCGTAGGAGCCAGCACCGACAATAACGTTGTCTTGGTCAACCTCAAAACCTTTTCCACCCACAAGCTCAACCTCGTTCCTGGTGTCGCTGAATCTACGGGAGGTGGCGCCCGTAATATGGAATGGGCCGTTGGCACTGATTACGTCTGGGTCAATGGAGGTGAATCCATGGAGGCCTACGTTCTCAAGATTACAGGAGAAATCAAAAGTGCTTCCGTAGACCGCACTCTTACCGGCGTTGCTGCTGGAAACATGCTTTTTGTCAACAACTATGAGCGCATGAGAGCTGCTGCAATGGCACAGGGTATTGCAAACACAGCAAACACCGTCAAGGTCTCTGCTAACCCCACAATGCCATCCGAAAGTAGCACTTCCGTGAGCAGCAACACCATGAGCAGTGCCAATGTTACGGGTGATACTCCTACCTCGAGCGAAACGGACGTCCTCAGTATTGTGGCAATCATTTTTGGTGTCCTTGGTCTCGTTTCAGGGCTCGGTGCTTTGGCCTTGGTGATGAACCAAAAGAACACCGCCGCAGCATTGTCAGCACCCCCAAAATCAGATGTAGAAGAAGCCTGCACCCAGAGTCTTGGCAGTAAGCTGGTGAATTAGATAGTATGATTGATTTCTTTGTTGGGCAACCCAAGGCGTGTATGTTGACAATTTCAAGTGTGGTTGAACATTGATAAGTGCATATAACATTGTAAAGAGAGTTTATGTTGAGAGTAAACGGAGTCAAGCGTATATATATTATCAATACTAGCGTGCTTCATGTTAACAGACATAGCTGGTACATACGAGTAAGTTAGCATACCTATACAAAGCGGTACTCACTAGAGTAAGGTTGGATTCAGATGTACATTGTTCCCGTCATTTCTGGCACGGCGAAGGCAACGGCGACGGACGTTTCAACCATACCGGGGAGACCTAAGCTAGCGCTATGTCTGATATTTGGGTGTCTTCTCCCACGGAGTCTATTGATGTCAGCCCAACCTCCAATTGTCAGAGTCTGTTTTCATTCGAGTCTCAGCTGTACGTGACTCGGAACGTGGAAATGTGGGATTGGAGAGCTTTTACTCGGATACGGAACTCGTATCCGATGAGTTTAAAACTCACTTAAATAGAACTACAACCGTAGTCACTCAATTGAATAAGGAACAATTGACAGAGAGAACTTTAGCTTAGACGAATTGAACAAGGTTACGTTTGGAGACTTCTAACATGCTTCGAAGTAACTTGAAGAAGTCCGAAGAGTATGATTGATTAATTGATTGTTTGAGTGAATGAATTGAGTCTGAAAGCCAAGGAAATTGGTTAGACCGAAGTGTCTGAAAGTTGATGGGGAGTTGACTAAACAGAATTGAATTTGAAACTTTGACTCGAGGGAATTGAGAATGAGTGAAGCTGATACCGGAAGGATGTCAATGATCCCGAAGTGGGATGGAAGGGCGGAAACATGTCCTCACTATATTTCTCAACTAGGAGTGTTGGCTGAGTACCACGATTACAGTGATGCAATGGATGGAACTGAGATGGCCACTTGTCCGACGAAGACGCAGTTCGTGGCAATTAGCAGCAAGACTGCATCTCCTGATTTGCAACTGGCAACGCTGTACAAAGCAAACAATAGGATTTGTGCCATCATCACATTGGGGCAAGGATCTGATCATGGTTTGGCTTTGATGGACAAGACGAAGAGCCCGGATTATCCTCAGGGATTGGCTTGGAAGTTTGTCAAAGCGGCAATGAAGAAGAATAAGCCGAATGATGCGAGTGCTGAAATGGAGCTGGATGCTGCGCTGGACAAGTTGCAATTCCGACAAGCTGGAACATTTTACAATGATGTTGTGAGCGTTTGTGCCCGATTCGACATTCATAAGTCGGAGACGGATCTGGTCAAACTGTTGGCAACGAAGCAGCCGAGTGCATCTGAAGGGCACGGCACACGATTTGGATACACTGTGCATGCAGATTTGTGAATTCCAACGTCTGACAAAGCAAGTGGGTGATAGCAGGTCAAATTTGAATAATAACCAGAAGTCGGCAAACGAGAAGGAGACAGTGCTGGCTAGTGCCGAAGCCGAAGAAATTTTTCAAGTAGTGTGTGGCAACTATAAGAAGAAGTGCGATTATCGCAACAAGACCTGTCCTCATCCCAATGCCAAGACTGGAGGTAACAAGAAGTGCAACAACTGTGGAATGAATGGGCATGTCAAAGCTGGTTGCTGGAAGAAGAATCCGGAGAAAGCCCCGTAGTGGCACAAGGTCTTGAAGGCCAGAAAGGAGGGCGCTGGAACCAGCATTGACATT